>JAULJZ010036920.1:0-14761 GCA_032270985.1 Heliamphora pulchella
AGCCACACTCTGAAATTTGCAGGTCAGTCCAGTTCACAAGATAGAATTAGCATGGAAAAACAATAGTAAGCAAGTTGGCCACACTTTTTATGCGTGATAAAAACTAAAAAGTGTGATTAAAACTAACGAAAAGTGCGATTAAAACTAACGAAAAGCGTGATTAAAAATAAAATTAGTGTGATTATTAAGTCGGTTTCGCATTATTGACCACACTTTTTGTGCGTGATAAAAACTGAAAAGTGTGATTAAAAAAAGTGATTAAAAATAACTACCGCGCACCAGCGCACACTTAATGTTATTTCGAGTTTTTTTTCACCTATGATAGTCCTGTCAACTAATATAATTCCTGACTCACCAATTCTAATTAGCTTCAAGTCTAAGTTTCTACATATTTAGTTCTATCATATCCGCAAAGTATAAATGCGAAACATAAAAGCCAATTATAGAAGAGCGTTTCCAACAGAATGAACTTCATGTTCTAAACACAAGACGACAAAACAAATTACCATGACTGTAATGAAAGAATTTATTAAATTTTCAAAGAAATATATTCATATGACACTTAATAATCTTTTGATCAATTGTACCAAATTAAAATAAAATACCTAATAATTTGAAATTTGTCATAATACAAACTACGAGAATTATTGCTAAAAAAGAAGCAGCAATTCTAATAAATTGATCACTTGAACCAGTGTTGAGAAGAACAATGCTAGCCACACTCTGAAATTTGCAGGTCAGTCCAGTTCACAAGATAGAATTAGCATGGAAAAACAATAGTAAGCAAGTTGCTCAAAAATTGAAAAAATAAGCAATTACTGTAATCTCAAAATCATATATTCTCATCTAAGACCAGAAAGTTAGAAACCTAATGCACAAATTGTCACGACGTCAAACCCAAGGCACGTGATCCCCACATTATAACCCGTTCTCCACTAGAACTTCTCTTATGATATTTTCTCGAATTTTTTAACTCATTATAAAATGAATAACTCCCATATTTATAAAATAATCTAAGTATAAAACTTATAAATTTTGACATAATTTTTTTTTATTTTTCGAACTATCCAAAACTTTCGAAAACCTGTTAAATTCAAATAACAATCTATACTTAGGCATAGCTTAAATTTCAACTCATAATTACAATACAAACTAATTAATGACTACTATTTTTAATTGTGCAACTTCCAACACCCCCCCTCCCCCAAAAAAAACATGGCCAGTGAATTTTATTATGTCATGATAATTTAGAGACAAGGTACGTGCAGTAGTTCTGAATTCTCCACATTCGAAGCACTCATAATTTTTACTATAAGTTACAATTTGTAAGTTACTAGCCGTAATTTTGCCAAACACCCCATATATATTTTTTTTGTCTAGATTTTTTTGTTCGGTCATGAATTAGATAAATTAAATATGTTATTTTATTTTTAACAAATATAATATAATTAAAGTAAAAAAATATTATATATTTTATTTTTATTTTTTAATTATAATTATTATTTTAATATTTTATTATGATATTTTTATTAATATTAATTTCTTTTAAAATACAGAAATACTTTTATCTATTATGGTCCCACACCCGCTCTGCCTGGCCTCTACCTCGATAATAAACAAAGAGAGAAAGAGAGACAGAAAAAAAAAAAAATCGGCACACTATCCCGCACCATTCTCATTTCTCGTCGCTAAAATTCTAATGGAGCGGGGAGAATCCTGTCCGTAGAGAAACATTTTCACAAAAGTGGTGCCCACGTGGAGCCCACACCCAATTACCGTCAGTGTCGGATATGCATAATTGGTGTTAATGAGGAGTAAGTCTACTTGCACAGATGGCAAGCACACAGACAGAAACACAGATGGGCCATTCACTTCACCGTTTGGCTCTGCTTCATTAATTAAATTAAGGTGTTGTTTGTAATGTTTGTTTATTTATTTATTTATTTATTTATTTATTTTTAATATTTTTTTATTATTTAATTAAATTATTATATTTTTTATATTTTTCATCGATATGCTCAAAAAATATTTTTTAAAATAAATATATAAAAAAATCCAAAAAAACAAAAATAAGCTAATTAGTTAAATTTAATATATTTTTTTATTTTTGTCTTTAGTAAATCTTTTTTATCTTTTTATCAAAGTTTTTTATTTTTTAAATTCATCTCAATGAGTCAATTTGAAAAAGTAAATTTTTTTACTTAAAAGATGAATTTTTTTTTAAAAAAGATAAGACTAAGCAAAAATTTCAAAATTTAACCCAAATAAGTAGTATGTTTTCTTTTTTGAAAAAAAATAAAAAATAAAACCCAAACCCAATTCACAAAAAGTAATTATTTGGTAGTCCCTAGGGATACAGTAGTATCATGCAGTGTTCTATACAATAACGGTTGCGAAAAACATTTCAACTGGAATAATATTGACTCATTTAATAAAATTAAGCGTAAATTATATTGATTTTTTATGATATTTAGTAAAATATCAATTATTATTCATGTAATTTTTGAAATGTCATTAACCTCCGATCTGGTTTAGATTTTGCATCAAATTAGTCCAATCATTAAATTTTCGCTCAGCAGTGCCTTGTTTGGCGTGTTTTTTGAACAAATTTTTATAATCCAATCCGTTCGTTACGTAGAACTCGTCAGTTTATTTAGTATGTAAAAATTTAGATTCATCCGATATCTGTAACTTAGTTATTGAATAAGATCTCCTAATAAATAAATAAATAAAAATTATAATTTTTAAAAATATTGTTAAACAAATGTTACTCAATCACTTAGTTACAGGTATCAGATGAATCTGAATTTTTATATTTAAAACAAATTCGACGAGTTCTACATAATGAACGGATTAGATTATGAAAATTTATTCAAAAAACACGCTAAACAAGACACAACTGAGCAAAAATTTAATAGTTAGACTAATTTGATGCAAAATCTAAATCAAATATGAGGTTAATACCATTTCAGAAACCATAGGTGTGGTGGTTGATACTTTACTAAATTTCAGGAGAGATTACTATAATTTACTCTAAAATTAAGTCAATAAAATTAAATGAGTTAATAAAATTCTACCTGAAATATTTTTCACTACGTCATGTGATAGAAATACAATTTAAACACTATACATGGTGCTATGAGGCTACCGAATAATAAAAAAATTTTACTTTTTCAAATTGACTTAATGAGCTGAATTTAGAAAACAAAAAACTTTGACCAAAAGATTTTTACTAAAAATAAAAATAAAAAAACATTAAATTTGACTTATTAACTTATTTTTGTTTTTTAGGATTTTTTACATATTTATTTTTAAAAATATATTTTTAGTCATACCGGTGAAAAAATATAAAAAATATAAAAATTTAATTAAACAATAAAAAAATATTAAAAATAATATAAATAAATAAATGAACAAACATTACTAACAACACCTTGGTTTAATTAATGAAGCAGAGTCAAATGGTGAAGTGAATGGCCCATCTATGCAAGTAGACTTACTCGTTAATGAGACATCAATAAAGTTCTTGAACGTACGACTTACACATATTTAACGATAATGGGTGAATTTGGGTTTTTGATTTTTTGGTTTATTTGTTATCGTAATTTTTTTATATTTAGCAAAAAAAATTTATTATTTAATTAAATTATTATATTTTAAATTTTTTTTCATTGCGTGAAAAAGTAAAAAATAAAAATAAAAATAAAAATTTAAATTTAAAAAAACAATAAAAAAACAAAATAAAAAAAGTAAAAATAAAAAAACAAATAATCAACAAACAAAAATAAATTAATAAGGCCGCACTTGTCAGCAGACTTTAAGCTAGATTTTTTTATTTATTTTTACTTAAAATTTTAAAAGCTAAAAAATCTTGTTTACCAACCAGTTTGCTTTTAGTCTTCTGTTTTTTGCTTTTTTAAGTAAAGATTTTATATATTTTTAAAAATATTATAAATTTTATTATACACATTCAGTTTTTAGTTTTTATGAAAAGTAAAATTTTAAAATTTACTCATCAAAATCTATTAAACAATATCTATATTGAATATAAAATTATTTAAAAATAAATTTTAAAAATTGTAACAACTTTAAATAAAAATTTTTATCTTTTGACTTAAAATCACTTTTAAACTATGTTTTTTGACTTATTATTTTTATGACTTAAAATCACCCTTAAAATTTATCAAAATAAACTTTTTACTTATTTAATCTAGTTAAAGTCAAGTTGTCTAACGAGACCTAAGTCAAATTATATGTTTTTATTTTTATTTTTATTTTAAGTGAAATTCTTAATTTTTTAATTTTTAAATCTTTTTATTCATCCTACTGGAAAGATTCAAAAAATTAATTAAATTAAATAAAAAAGTAAAAAAACAAAAACCAAAATTTAACCGAAAGAGCCGGTCAATCGGATTGTAATGGTTCACGCGCACAGCTCACGGGACTTGCGTCATCCTCTTTTTAGTTTTTATTTATTTATTATTATTATATTATTATTATTATCTGATCTTTTTCCGTGTTACTCAGGGAATAAAAGTATTAAATTTGTATTAAGTGGGTTAATTTTGCTTTTTACTTATTTAATAAAAGTAAATAATTATTATTTTATTTAAAATATTTTTTATTATATAGTTAAAAAAATACCGCATAAATAATGCTTTATGGTCCTTCAAAAATTTTAAATAATTGTACTTTTAGGTGTTTTTTATAAATTATTAAATATTTTAAATTTGCATGATATTTTTGGTAATAATAACTTATATCCAGTGGGTTAACTTTGTGAGTTAAAAATTTAAAAATATAAAAGCAACATAAAAAAATTATATAAGACAAAAAACGCTTTAAAAATCTATGTTAATCTTTTTTTTGTATTTTTAATATATATTTTTTTAAATTCTAATCAAATATTATACTTTTAGATTCGTTTTATTATTATAAATCAAAAATATAAAAAATTAAAATTAAAATAAAAAAAACTCAAAGAAGACGAAAACATAAAAAAAAAAACACCACTAAAAAAAACCATCTCAAACAATGGCTTACTTACCAAGTAAAAATGAACTAATATTTTTTAATCCAAAATATCTGCTAAATAAGAAGATTGCGTAGATAACGCCACGTCCTCCGCAAATACTGATAAATAATTACTCTAATTTTCCAGTCTTTGCATAATTGCCTCTTTTTTTTTCTCGCACTGACCGCACCACACGCGCTTTTCTCCCCCTCTCGATAGACGAGAGCTCATCTGTAAGCTGTAGACGGACAGAGATGGAAGGAGATAGGAGGGTGGGTGTGGCGGTTGATTTCTCACCTTGCAGCACGGAAGCGCTGAAGTGGGCGGTGGACAACGTTATCCGCACCGGGGATCACCTCATCCTTGTCACCGTACGACCCGAAGGATTCTACGAAGAGGGCGAGATGCAGCTCTGGGAAACCTCTGGCTCCCGTTCGTTTCTCTCTCTCTCTCTCTCTCTTTGAAAACTTGGCATGAAATTCATTAATCTTTCATGTCTGCTGTGTGACTTTTTAACATGACGGAATTTGTCCCTGGATCGACTCTCTCTCTCTCTCTCTCTCTTTGTGTTTGGTGTTTGTGAAAACTGGATCTTGATGATGATGGCTTTGGAACTTGAAATTGTTT
Organism: Heliamphora pulchella; assembly: GCA_032270985.1. NCBI lineage: Eukaryota > Viridiplantae > Streptophyta > Magnoliopsida > Ericales > Sarraceniaceae > Heliamphora > Heliamphora pulchella. The sequence continues at coordinate 5,642 of JAULJZ010036920.1, forward strand.
TTTTTTTCTATTTTTATTACTCATTTTGTTTTTTTTTCTTCATCTTTTCTGAGAAAAAACAACTAAAAATTCAGAAACATTTAGATTTTTTTAGACCATGTTTGGGTTAAATTTGAATTTAAATTTTTTTTTTATACTTTTTCCAAATCTTTGTGGTTAGATGGACCTAAAAATAAAAAGAAATGGTTAAAAAATAAAGAAATTTTTTAAAGATAAAAATAATTAATATAAATTTAATTTATTAATTTATTTTAGTTTTTTTTTATTTTTTATTTTTTAATAAAAAATTTAAAATAAATTACGTTTAACTCTTTATCTGATAAATAAAAAAATGACTCTTCGTATATTTAAAATAACACTGATCTCTCGTTTAGTTACGTGATAATATCAAATATTTCTTTTCATTAGTTAACCGTTCAAAAAGTTAACTGAGTTTGGTGATATTAGTTATTTTTACGCATAAAGTTTTTATTTTACCTTTCTTATATCGAATATTTTCTATATTATCTTAGTTATATTTAGTTCATCCATGGCTCCACCTCGCCGCCGCTACCGACATGCATCACCACCACCAACCTCCCTCCCCATTGTCTTGCACCATCACCTCCTCTATGGCGCCGCTCCCACCGCCACTGACCTCCGTCACCACCATCGCGACTTCTACTTCAGCTCCCAAAAGAACCTTCACACCACCAACTCTACTTTTAACCTTAGAATCAAACCCAAAATCCTCTTTACAAAAATCATTCCCATCATTACATCCACGTAACTTTGAAATCGAGAAGGGTTAGGGGTTTGGAATTTAATACATCTGGATTTATATTTAGCTTGGAGAATGATCGTCTCGGAGAATGATCGCACCAAGGCCGTTGATGTCGCCGGTCCCGATGGATCTTCCCTTGAGAGGATCCGCGAGATGGTTAAGGAGCTGGAAGAGACAGCCGCAATGGTGGTTATGGTTTCCGTAGCGGCAATGGTGGAGGAGGCGGAGGTGGCAGTGGCGGGTATGGATTTAACGGCAGGTGGAGAGGCAGTGGCAGGAATGGTGGCGGCAATGCTTATGGTGGTGGTTACGAGGGCGGTGGATGTTGTATCTGTGGTGAAGCTGGGCATCTAGCGAGGGATTGTCACCGTCAGGCGAGTTGTGTCGGTGGCAGAGGCAGTGGCGGTAATAACTGCGGCAATTTTGGGCACTTGCGAGAGATTGCAATCGCGTCCGTGGCGGCACCACCAGTGGTGGTGGTGGAGGGGTGTGGCGTTGAAGGCGAGAGCAAGAGAGGGTGTGGATGATGGTGGAGTGGGAGAGAAGATTGAGGTTGCAAATGGAGTTTTTTATTTTGTAACAAATAAAATTTTAATTAGTTACAATAGTAAAATAATAAAATGCTATTTTTGGTTGACGTAGTTTACCCCCACAAGTCTTCACAAGTCTGACAGAAAAGGCTAGTATCATTTTAGATATTTCAAGAGAAAATTTTGTATTTATAAGATACCTCAATAGAGGTAAATGTAATTTATCCAAAATTTTACTTTTTAGTCTAATCTCAATTAGAGTAATCGAGACGAGAATAAGTAAAATAAAAAAATTTACTTTTTCGTTTCATCTCTATCAAAGTAATTGAAAATAAATAGTTTGACTAAACAATAATTTTTTTTTATAGAAATGCAAAAGAAAATAAACAAATAAGCAATTATTGGAGAGACCTATATTAGTTTTATTTTTGGAAGTGCATTATTTTGAGATAATTTTCTTGAAAACAATATTTTTTTGAAATGGTTCCGCAAACAAGTTTTTGTTTTCCGGAAGATGAAAACAGAAACAGAAAACGAAACTGATAAAACTGGAGATTTGTGCGTAATATATATTATTCCACAACGCTTCAGAATAAATGTAATGTAGCTTGGTTAATCGTGTTCTTGGAATGCCCTTCTTTGGGAAATAGTGTGGAGAATGCAAATTGGTTGATGATCCATTTGACTAATGTAGCTCCATCACATGATATTTACATCATTTTTTGTTTTGTTTTTAATTTAGTTCAGCAATGAACTACTCAAATTATTATCCTTGTATTTGATTTAATTGGATGAATTCTTCTGTTTTGAATCCTAGAAAGATACTAATAATATATGTGTGTTTGTTCTTGGTTCTTAAAGTCTATAAATCCCAAAATGTCCGACTCTGTGTACAAATTCAAATCACAAGACCAATCACAGATTAGTAAAGTCTGAACTTTGAGAACATGCTTTATACATAAATATAGAAACTATACAAATTTTTACCTTTAAGACAGTAGTAACACTAACTTGTGATTGGTGTTCTTTGATTTAACTCCATGCACCTAGAGTTTTTCAATCCCAAGTATTGTGGAGTCTGGTATGTTTTATCTTAATCTATATTTGCCGGGTGTTATTTATTTTCGTATTTGACGGATTTCTTGCAGCCTTAATCCCTTTGAGTGAATTCTGTGAACCCACTGTCATGAAGAAATATGAGGTGAATCCTGACCCTGAAACTTTGGACATTGTCAGTACTGCTGCTAGGCAGAAAGAGGTACTACTTCCTCCCCCTGCCCCTTCTAAATTCGTGGCGTGGCTTCAAAATTTTCCCTAAATGTTAAGGTTTTAAAACGATTAAACCAAGCACGGGTGTGTGTGCATGTGTATGCGTGAACAGATTGTGGTGCTTATGAAGATCTTCTGGGGAGATGCTCGGGAGAAGATTTGCGAGGCAATTGATAATATTCCTCTCAGCTGTCTTGTTATAGGGAACAGAGGGCTCGGCAAGCTCAAGAGGTGAACTCACAGTTCTGTGACATTAAACAATTTTAGTGTTTGGGCTTCTTTCTTGAGTCTTCTGTTCTTTAGGCAAGACCCAAAATTTTTTATTGAGATTTTGAAATCACTTCCCATGGTGGAAATACAATCTGAGTTGGCTACTTTATTGAACAAGATCATATATCATATTGACTTTTAGCCCATGTCATTGTGAGCTTTAATTTAGGTTTTCTTCGTAACTAAGCTTACTCGGTTCAACATGAAGAGAAGAACACCATCATCAATTCATCATGTTACTATGTTTCTTATGTCTGAACTGACATAATAGCATATTTTGTTATGTTGTGGAATGGACAATATCAGATTGTGTCCAGGGGGCCATATTTTTGTTCAATCGGATTGATTAGTCGTGTACTTTTCTTTATCTTAAATTTGCAGGGTAATCATGGGAAGTGTTAGCAACTATGTGGTGAACAATGCTTCTTGTCCTGTGACAGTCGTGAAGCCCGTGAATCATGAATGATGCTGCGATGCAATATCTGGCAAATCTGGATTTCTCATCGTAGTTGGACTCCTAGTTCAAAAGGCTTCTGGAATGGTTTGTATCCATTGGCCTACCCTCTTTGTAACTTATGGAGTTTGGATTTTAAGTCACTAATACGTTGTTGGAGCGTATGTTATGTATGTTCTGTAAGTTAAATTCATTGCCCCTGCTTGGGTTGTTCTTTCCTCTAATCTGGGGCCGATGAGAAATAAATTTTGTTTTTGAACTTCCCAAATTTCCGAAAGCATTTTGTTTGCGGTTTCTCTTCATTCCTCCAACCTTCACTGTAAGCTGATGATGATCCCAAAATGTTGTGCGACTTGTCTATGAGCAAACATGGCCTGAGCTCAAACTTGATAACAAAGAAAGATCTATCAAGGATCCTTAAGAGTATTCAGTAATGTGGCTTCTCTCTTTCATTTGCAAATTTAGTGGACTTGGGCTTTGCTTTACACTTCATGATATCCACAAGTCTCTGGGTTTTGTTTCATATATTGGAATCTGTTTGGTTCCCTTCCATTATTCATCTCTCTATTGCTCATTTGTTCGCTCGATAATGTGGAGATGATTTGCGGCCTAAAGAATATGGTACTGCCCACTTGATGGAAAACAGGGAAAAAAGGTCCTCCAGTAATTCTTCTGCATCGCTTCCCTGGTCATACTTCTTATGGAAGAACATATCTGTTGTTTGCCTGCACATTTCGTTGCTACTGAAAGACCAAACTGCGGCAAAGGCATTGAGCATGTCATTCTAAGCATGGGAAGAATAAAACTTGCGCAATTTCTTGGTGTTTGAAGAAAATGTAGTGTGTAATGTGTGACAATGGATTTGAATCCTTGGATAGATCGAAACGTAAAGGCGAACATTGGTTTGAACACTGTGAATGCCCCATGGGACCTGTTCCTAACCATTTTACCTTTTCTATGGAAATGAGGGAATCAAGCGGTGTTTGAAATTCATTTTAGGTTTCCTCGGTATCCTTTGCAGGTCATCTTCAATCATGCCCAGCAAGTGTTAGATTCCTGTCCACCAAGTGTTAGATGTGAAGCTGTTAGGTGTTAAAAGGGACTGTATAGTACTGAGGGTTACTTGGTGGTTGGTGCATGCCCTCTTGGGTTGAAGTGAATGTCGATGTTTCTGTGACTAACGGTGGAAGGGCTGCGTGAATGTTGATCATTCTCTGGCTAATGGAGGATGGGCTGCTGTGACCAGCATTTGTAGAAATGTTTTAAGGGGAGTGGCTAACCGGTTTCAAAGCTTAAATTGGTAGTTGTAGCCCCCGGTGCGCAGAGATTTGGGCGATTTCAAAACGTTTGGAGATTGTCATTTCGGAAGGTTTGTTGTAGGTAGTTGTTGAATCAGATTCCATGGAAGCATTGAAAGCAATCCTTTGCGGAGAAGATAACCCCCCTCGGTGCACTCTACTAAGGTCTCTGTCAGACAGTTGTAGAGTTTAGAAGCAACTGGATCTTGAAACATGTTCTGCGGGTAGCTAATCGTGTTGTGGACTTCCTTGCAAAACAAGCTCTCATGCATAAGTATCTTCCTTGCAAAACAAACTCACTCTGAAGGCCATGTTTGTTTAGCGTTGTAGCTCATGGACTGGATTGCTAATCCAGTGAGTCAGTCTATAACTGTTTTTGAGAGCTGCTTTGATGACCTGCTTGAGAGTCCGTTGGAACTCTCAATCCCATTCAAGGCCGTTGTATCAATAACGAACCCAAGGTGTTATTGCTAGTCCAGAGGGTCTGGATTAGCTTTCTCATTTACCATTCTGTCCTTCTTACAAGAATTCCAACGGGCATGAGGCAACAATTACCCTTTTCTTCACAACAAGCAAACACAGCCCAAAAAACAAATCACGGCCGCACAAGAGTAGATCTGCGTACGGCGTGGTGAATGGAGGCGGTGGAAGCAGCGGTAAATGGCGTCGGTGGATCAGCGAACGGCGTGGTGAACGACGGCAATGAATGGAGGCGGTGGAAACGGCGATCGACGACGCGATGGATGGCGCGATGGGCGGCAGCGGTGAACGCACAGATATCTCAAGGCCGATGGTTTGGTTGGGAATGGGGAAGATGGTCTTTGCTCATTTGCTAGGAATGGAAAATAGGGAAAGAGGCAAAGTAAAAACAGAAAAAACGTAAATGGGGTTTGGGTACAAAAAATATTAATTTATTTATTAGAAATGAGAAAATCTTGTTTTATTATTTATTTAATACAAGAAATATTTTTAAAGAAAGAATTTAAAAAATTATTAAAAGAAAAATTTTAAATAAGTTAATAAAAAATAAAAACAAGTAAAAATTAAGGTAGTTTAGCATCGGGTCCCATTTTAGATTTTATTTTAGTGATAGGTCCTAAAATTAATTCCGATTTAGCATAGATCCTATTTCAAAATTATGTTCCGAAACTACCATTCCTTTCACGGCTCCATTCATGTCTCTCAAAAATTGTTTTGAACAGCTCCAAGAAAAAAGCTTTCATTTTTTAATCCAAATGACACCGAAACGTAATCGTGGAGATTCTCCGCATCCACATTTAGCGAAAAATCAGCGAAAACAAGAAAAAATACACATGATTGATACAGATTTAGATTGGGATGAGATTTAGATAGAGAATCGATGAAAAAAAAATGGATAGAATCGAAAAAGATTTCATTCTCCTCCGATTTAGAAGGTACGAAATGAACTCTTGAAGATTTGAGGTACTGAATTGCAAAAAATGATACAATATACAAACATTTTATACTTGCTATTGAAAAAAATAATACATCATACCAACATTTTAATATGTTAATTGTATCATTTTCACAACAAACAATGTGTATCATTTTCTGCAATAAACAAATGTTTCATGAAAAAGTCAATGTGTATCATTTTATGCAATTTTTAGCAAATATGATGCGATAAAAAGTAGATGAAAAGCGAAAATGATACACATTGAAGTATCGCAGAATATACATGACACAGTAAAATTTTGCAAATGATACATGGAAATTTTTTGTTTAAAACTTCTCTTACGTAACCAAAAAAAAATGATGCGTATCATTATGTACCTTTGCAACAAACAATATGTATCATTTTCTGCAGTAAACAAAAATTTCATTAAAATTTAATGTGTGATTGCGTGAATTGTGGAAACGATTTTTTCAAAACTAGATGCTTTTTGTAATCTTTCCATTTTTATTGTAATGTCTTTTAAAATTAACAGAGGGTATAAATGTTCAATTTTTTTTGAAAATTTTAAAATAAGACTTTGTAGAATACAAAACTTTGGATGAGGACTTATCCTCAATCACCTTATTAAAATAGGGCATATCCTTAATTTAGGCTAAAAATTATGTAAAAATAATGCTATTTAAAAAAATACGAATTTTATAAAAATGAAAATGAGTAAATCAAAAATTTACATCTCAAAAAAATACCCAAACGGGACCTTAATTGCACAAGTAAATTATTCAAACATCATAAGGGCAATATTAAAAATTCATAAATTTAATCTAATTCCACACTATTTAATCTCACACAAATTAAATATGAGTTTCTGTAGTTCATCACTTAATTCTATCCAAATCAAACATAAAAAAACTAATCTCATATCATTCATAATCTCATCTCATTACTAATCTCGCATCACTTCATTGTTAATTCTATTCAACCTACAACAGTTATCAAACATGTTCTAAGAGTATAAATATCATAATAGCTAAATGAAGCTTTTAGCCAATTTAGCTAATTAAATGTACAAAAGCAAGGGTTTAACAACCTCAATTGAGATTTGCCACTTTAGCTTCAATGAATACTTTTTTCAAGAGCTTCAATGAATATTACCTCGTCACGTTTGGCAAAGCACTTTTCAGTAGCCAAACTCAACTTTCCCTTTTGTTCAACCATTTTCTCTTGCAATCAGTTTGTAGTACATGAGTTATTTCCCTTTGTGGGCAGTGGGCTCCAATTCTTTAGTCTTTGGATTCTGGACTGTGAAAGAAGTGGTGGTTGGGGATGCTTTTAAAAAAAATTATAAAAAGTAATATTTTTTAAAGAAAGTTGGCTAAAATAGCTAGTATTGTTAAAGTGATGAATAAAAAGTGACTAGCTAAAATAATATTTTGAGAATTTGGCTTAGCTAATTTAGCTAGTTTTTGGTTCAGATAAGAGCATTCACATCAATTTTAGCTAGCCAAAATGCCAAAAACTTAATTTAGCTAACCATTTTTACTTTAACACTTCAGCAATACTAGCTAAATTAGCTATCTTTGTTAAAATATAATTTTTGTTAAATAATAATTTATTATAAATTTATTTTTATAAACTAACTTATAATTTAATAAATAATGATATTTATCTATTTTTCTTTAAAATAATAATATTTTATATTATTATTAATTTTTATTATTATCATGTCTACGGACCATGATTCCTTTTACACCCTTCTTTTCTCGAGAATTTTTATTTGTCGGCTATTATAAAATTCTTGTTGTATCTCCGATAAGCTACTTAGATCCATCATTATAATCCTCCCATTCTCTTTGAATTGTTCTAGTTTAAGCATTTCTTTTTTAATACGAAAAATTTCTTACTCTTGAGCATAAACTTTGTCAAGAATCTCAATTTTTTTCTCAATCAATTTGTTTTTACTTTCATTTATCTCATCTAACACCTCTGTAAGAATAGTAAAGATTGCGTTGTCGATATTTTTTCGTTTCTTCAATCGCTCCTTAAATTTTCATCAAGGTTAAAATCTAATTATAACAAACGAGGGAAAAACCCATGATCCATTCCTCCAAAAATTAACATATTTGATAATTAATCTCATGGACATAGCCTACAACAATTAACACATGATCCAAAATCATCTTCTGGAGGAAATAATGCATAATAGCTTCACAATTTTAATTACAATAACAGAGTTTCTAATTAAAAAGTCTAATTACGATATAACTCTGATATGGGTTAATTTTACTCGTCACTTATTGGGTTCAATAGATATACAACCTTTATAGAAGTGCAAGACAATGACAATGAGCAGACCATTACAACACTAGTCTCTAGTAAAATTGGGCCAAGCAACAGTTGATTTTAGCACAATGAGTCAAGCTTTAGCTTAGAAATAATGGGTCATTCAAGCTTAACATGATCTCGACCATTACAAAAAATCAGATGTTACACATTGGCTAGGTTGTTTCCCATCTTGCTTTCTTGTCTGACAAAACCTTCAATGGCGGTAGTTTTTTAATATACAATTCAATTTTGGTCTGGTAATAAAATTAAGTAATCTTCTTCTCTAAATTTGATTCAAGAACGATGGCTTTGTAAAAGTCATTTTACCAAGATCTACTGCTAGGCTCTTAGGAGTAGCAAATTTCCCCAACTATGTTAGATATATGTGTTGGGAGAATATCCAACGCAAAAATAAAATATATGCTCGGGGATCCAGAAAATACATCTTTATTAAACTTTCAATAATTTACAATAATCTGAAATTACAAAAAAAGAAATAACATGAATAACATAAATGAAATTTGCAAACTGAGTCCTGCAATCGCAGTTTCCTTAAGAATGATTCGCCGCCTACCGATGGTGTTGTAGGTATTCCACCGGTGTCACTCTCCCAGGATAAAACGGCTCCACGATCTTCGGAACACCACCAAGGATCGGCTACGAACGCTTTTCGTCTGTCTTTCTCTCTCTTGCAGCTTGCTCCGTAACCTGAGAATTGTATCTCTTCTTTCTCACCTTCTGTCTCTCTGTATATCTGTATATCTCAATTTCTGTGTTTCTCTGTCTCTGTATCTCTT
>JAULJZ010036931.1:0-14760 GCA_032270985.1 Heliamphora pulchella
TCTGTCAGAACCTATGACCCGATCTTCCGTGCAGCATGCACCGAGTCAAATACTGGACAGAATATACGAACTATGCAATCATTCATCACAAATATAAATATGATACCACGAATACAAAAACATCTCAAATGTTTCTCATTAATATGCCAGGGATCAAGAATGAAAAAAACCTGAAAAAGAACAAGACTTTTCAGTATACATTCCTAACAAGTGGTTCGGCGGTGGTTCTGATGATTTTTTAGGCCATTTCTTAGACTGTTTTTTGAGCAGTTTCCTAGGCATAAAATAGTAGTAAAACATACATTAAAAACTATCCAAAAACCAAAAAAAATTGAGCCAAATTGTGCATCAAAACAAGCAGTTTTTGGCAAGCGACGACGGCTCTGTTCGGGGGCTATTTTTGGGCCTTTTTCAGACTATTTTGAGGCATTCTTTGAAGCAACGTGTGGCTGGATATTTGAGTTATTTTTTCAGAAAAAACCCAGTACCAAAGAAGTACCAAATAAAGCCCAAACGGGCAGCGATTCCAGGCAGTGGCGCATGGGGGCGACGACAGTGGCTTCAGGCTGGTTTCCTAGCCTTTTTTGGGCTATTTTTGAGCAAATTTTTGGACAAAAAAATTCTTCTTTTTGAGAGCATTTCAACGGTATAAAGTTCGTAAAAAATGGAGCTCGAATGAGGCGGCAAAAGCCGCCTAAAGTGGGCGGCCAAGGGCGGCGCCGGTGGTGCAGGTGGTGGCCAGCTATTTTTTCTCCCGCCTAGGGCTATTTTGATAAGTTTTTTGATATATTCGAGACTGATACGATATATCAGTATATTTTGAACTGTATCAAGGAAGCCTAATGCAATCAGGACATAGGAATCAGTGATAAAAGAGGATTATTACAGTTTATCCTCTACGGGAGACTGAAACACTCCAGCGTTTTACTTGGATTATAAAATCGGGATATATGCATCATATTTATATATATATATATATATATATAAACTGTGTAGATGATTGTATATCTATTTTATTTATCCTGTTAATTTAATTAATTCAAAATTTTGATTTTAATTAAAATATTTTGTAATGAAAAATAAAATTATGTTTTTTTAATTAATTAATTATAATTAAATAAACAAGTTATAGATATTTTATTTTTTACAAAATATCACGTTAAAAATGATTTTTTATAAAATCAGATATCTTGAAAAAACGTGAAAATTAATTCTGAATTTTTGGATTAATTAAATAAAAAAATATTTAATCGAATTAAATTATTATTTTTCAAAAAATGTGGAATGAAAATAAAATAAATAAATGTCTTTAATCAATACATTAGCTGAAAACCTAGAGAAAAAACTGTATATTTATTAAATTTTATTTGTTATGTATTTAAACACGAAAAGATAGTTTTTTTTTTGGGTAGGTTAAGTGGGAAATGGGGGGTATGCGGGGCTAGCAGCTCGTTGGTCTACTAGAGCTAAGCCACCACATGAAAAGATAGTTTGACAAATCTGAATCTTTAGAATCGTGTATACAGAAAGATATTTGATTTTTTCAGATCATGCAGTTTTTGAAATTAATAAATTTATTTTAATTAAACATATTTTTATAACCCTCAAAAAATATTTTAAAAATCTAAGCGGGGGAGCAAATTTATTCACAGATAAATTCTGCGGTCTCCATCATCAATTTGTAAGCGTTGCAATTAAACCCTGCGTGTTGGCAGTAAGACCTTCCTTCCCATTGGACAGATTAATTGCAGAATCGCCAGTACAAACCTCCTTCAGGAATAATTCTAGATAATTGTTAGTGTTGATCACTTCTCCATCTGACGGGTTTATTGCGAAACGATTAATTTGGGATTAGGTGATGGTTAACACTTAGTTGTATATAATAGTATCCTCCCCATCTGAGTCACTGTTATTATATACTAGACCGAAACTATGTCAACTATTTAATTTTACTTGACAAGGTCAGTTGCCTAGATAGTAAAATTAAAAGGAATTGGCATGTCTGGACAAACGATGGATAGTAAACGTCCACCCATCGTGACGTATTATTCACAGGGATCCAAGCTAAAAACGAATTAATTTTAAAATGGTAGAGAGAACCAAATTAAAATAAATTCAAAGTTTTGCTCATCATAATTAATGGTATTTTTTTAATTATGTGATTCTGAGGATTAAAATGGCTTTCAACCCATTTGCTTCTATACTCAAAGAAAATAAACTTACGGGACCAAATTATGTTGACTGAAAACGAAACTTGGACATTATCTTAGCTGTCGACGATTACAAATTTGTGGTAACTGAGATATGTTCACTAGTACCTGATGAGGGGGCTACTGAAAGGAAAACTCAGACCCATCAAAAATGACAAAAAGCTGATTAGATGGCTTGCTGTTACATTTTAGATTCAATGTCAAATGTTTTGCAGCATCAGCGTCATTCTATTCCTAGTGCCTATAACATGATTATGAACCTCAAAGAAATTTTTGGGAATCAAAATCGTGCTGCTAGGTAGGTGGCCATGAAGTCTCCAATGAATCCAAGCATGACTGAAGGCACCCCAGTTAGGGATATTATTCTTAAGATGATTAGTCTTCTGAATGAATTGGAGATCCTTGGAGTTGAAATTGACAAGGAAACTCAGGTCGATATCATACTCCAATCACTGCCTGAAAGTTTTAAGTAGTTCTGCCTGAACTATTCTATGAATAAGCTCAGCTACACACTGGTAGAACTTCTTAAGGAACTTGAAGCAACTAAGGGTGTTCCTAGGAAGCCAGGTTCTGTGTATATGGTTGAGAAAGGTTCTTCCTCTAAATCGAAAGGTAAGAAGAACAAAAAGATTCATACACAGGAAAACATAGGTCCAAAAGTAGTTGAGAGACCAAAAGCTGGAGTGAAGAAGTCGAGAGGCAAGTGCTATCACTGTAACTAGTTTGGGCATTGGAAAAAGCATTGTCCTATTTTTCTCAGTAAGCAGAGCAAACAAGGTAATTTCTATTCATTAATTGTTAAAACATGTTTAGCGGTGTTATCTACCAATACTTGGTGTGTATATATAGGAGCCACTAATCATGTCTGTAATTCTTTGTAGAAGTTCCAGAAAACCAAGCAACACAGTGATGGAAAAATTTATATACACATGGGCAATAATACAAGGGTGACAGCAGTTGCAGTAGGAGATGTCATTCTCAATTTTAATAGAGATAGGATACTACTTCTAAAAGATTATCTTTTTGTACCTTTGATTAGAAAAAATTTAATTTCAGTCTTAAGTTTAATAAAGGACAAATATTCTGTTTATTTTGATGACTCTGTGGTTGTGAAAAAAATAAATATTTTATTTTTTCAGGTACATTGGTAGATGATTTGTATGTCGTATCTCTTATCTATCTTACACTGCAACTAACTAAAATGAATAACACATCTATATTACTATATAAGAGAAAATTTTCTTATTTAATAAACCAAACATTTTTTTGGCATTTACGCTTGAGTCATTAATCTAAAAAGAATAAACAGACTGGTAGCAGAAGGAGTTTTGAGTTCATTGGAAGTGGAGGCACTTCTTGTCTGTGAATCTTGCTTAGAGGGTAAGATGACCAAGAGGTCCTTTTTGGCTAATGGCTATAGAGTTAAAGAACCGTTAAAGCTGGTTCATTCTGAAGTGTGTGGTCCTATGACAACCCGGGTTAGAGGTGACTTTCAGTACTTCATCAGTTTCATTGAGGACTACTCAAGATATGGATACATTTACCTGATGCACCATAAGTCTGAATGCTTTGAGAAATTTACAGAATTCAAGGTGGAGGTGGAGAAGCGTCTAGGTAAAAGTATCAAATCACTATGATCTGACCGTGGTAGAAAATATCTCTCTAGAGAGTTTAAGGATTACCTATCATCAAAAGGGACTGTATCTCAGCTGACTACACCTGACACTCCGCAATAGAATGGTGTAGCAGAAAGAAGGAATAGTACTCTTATGGAGATAGTAAGGTCCATGATGAGTTATTCAGATTTAACTGATTTATTTTGGAGACTCGTTATAGAGACAGCAGTTTATATTCTAAACTTGACACCTTCTAAGTCAGTACCTTCTACTCTCGTAGAATTGTGAACCGAGCGTAAGCCTAGTCTGAAACATATTCGAAATTAAGAGTGTCCAGCACATGTGCCGAAAGGGAATGAGGGTAAGTTGGAACTGAGAACAAAAGTCTGTTTCTTTGTGGAGTATCCTAAGGGAACGAATGGTGGTTTGTTTTATAATCATAAGGATCAGAAGGTCATTGTTAGCACCAATGCTTGGTTCTTAGAAAAAGATTATATTATGGATCATAGGCTCAAAAACAACATTGTTCTGGATGAACTGAGAGAAAATACTAGTAAAATGGAAGAATAAGTTACTGATATTCCATTACCTCGTCGTAGTAGGAGGATTATCGGGACAGGTGCAAACCAAGAAGAGGGAGCTGATGCACAGGGTTCTAATTTTGCACAACGTGTTACTGCTAGTACACAGCACAGGTAATGCCTTGTCGTAGTTAGAGGGTTGTTCATCAACCTAATCGGTATATGTTCTTAGGAGAGTCTTTTGACAGGATCCCGACAGAACTAGATACCGAGTCCAGTAACTACAATGAAGCACTTGAAAACAGACAGACGTTCAGAGCAGACCCATTGTCAATCAGTACACGGGTAACTATCCTTCCTATAGTCTTTACAGCAATATGGAGGGATTTGACATGCCCAGTTCTTTCATCAGGGATCTCGTCATTAGTGAAAGATATGATGTTTGGGGACATCACTATTGCCACCATATTCTACAGAGCATCTAGAGGAATGTCCTCGCCTTCCTTCGTTTGGCCTTTTCGGCGCTCTTGAGCTCTTCAGGAGTGTAACAACGTCCTGAACGAATCATCCCTCCTATCTCTTCTACCACTGGACAACGTCCAAGATAAAGATATAGATCTTTGGCAAAGGTCTATGGATTCAGAGATGGAACCACTCGAAAGGATAAAATCCATGCGATACAAGTGGATCTACAAGGGAAAGAGAGGAGTAGTTGAACAGATTGAAACCTTTAAAGTTAGGCTTATTGTTAAAGGGTTCACTTAGAAAGAATGGATCAATTATGAGGAAACCTTTTCGCCGGTAGCCATGCTTAAATCTATTCAGATACTCTTATCCATTACCACACATTTCGATTACGAAATCTGACAAATAAATGTCAAGACAGCTTTTCTTAATGAAAGTCTTGATGAGTGTATCTATATAATATAACTAGATGGATTCATTACAAAGGGCCAGGAGCACATGTTGTGTAAGCTTAAGAGATCAATTTATGGACTTAAGTAGGCATCAAGGTCCTGAAACACTCGGTTGTGTAGAAGAGACGTGACAGAAGTGTGGTGATCTTTCTAGTACTTTATGTAGACAATATCTTACTCATCAAAAATGATGTGGGGACATTCTCTACGGTTAAAGTATAGTTATCTAGGCAGTTCAATATGAAGGACTTGGGAGAAGACAGTCATATCCTTGGGGTCAAGCTTGTGCGAGATCAAAAATAAAAGATATTGGGCTTATCACAAGCAAACTATATCGATGATACCCTTACTCGTTTTAGCATGTAAGATTCTAGGAAAGGATTTCTCCCTTTTAGGCATGGAATCACTCTATCCAAGAATCAGTGTTCTAAGACACCTGATGAGATAGAAAAGATGAAGGTAGTTTCTTATGCATCAGCAGTAGGAAGCCTCATGTATGCTATGCTTTGCAGTAGACTTGACATCTGCTTTGTCATTGGCATGACTAGCAAATATCAGTCTAATCCAGAGCAGGAGCATTGGACTGCGATAAAGAATATAATCAAGTACCTGAAAAGGACTAAAGATTATATGTTAGTTTACGAGGCAGAAGTCTAGTACCTTTACGATACACAAACTCAAATTTTCAGTCTGACAAGGATTCCTATTAGTCTACCTTAGGATATGTGTTTATCTTAGGAGGTAGAGTTATAAGTTGAAGGAGTATCAAGCAGTCTTGCATTGCTGATTCCACCTTCGAGGCTAAGTATGTGGTAACTTCTAAAGCAGCCAAAGAGCCCATTTGGCTTAGGAACTTTCTATTGGATCTAGATGTGGTACCTTCAGTTCAGTCAACTATTATATTTTATTGTGACAATAGCGGAGTGATTACAAACTCGAAGAAGCCAAGATTCCATAAGAAAAGAAAGCACATTGAGCGTAAGTATCACCTGATACAAGAAATTATATAGAGAGGTGATGTTGTTGTGACCAAGATTATATCAGGAGACAACCATGCAGCTCCTTTTACAAAGAGCTTACCGACTAAGAATTTTGATAGTCATATAGAAGGTATGGGAGTCAGATGTATAGCAGTATGATTTTGAGTATAAGTAGGAGATTGTTAGAGTTAGTATACTAAATACCATGTTTTTAGTATTTAATTTTATTTTAATAAAATTAATTTTTTATTTTACGAGAATCTTTATGAGTATTGTATGTATATCATTTTTTTAATGTTATGCATGGATGTCTAATATTTTTTACAGTATTTAATCTGGTGTGTTGAGTACTGCTTACACAAAGAAGATTAGATTTTAGGTAGTTGCATAATATAAGTATTATGTTCACAGTTTAGATGAAAATCGACATACCATCGGTACGACTATAGTACAGAGTTTTAGTAGACCTGTCATTTTTATATAGAACAGGTAATAACGTCGTCTATTGTTCCGACTTTCTATACTAGTACACTTTGTGTGTATTGAATGGGATGCATTGGGATAATTAATTTTATACTGATTATATAAATTAATTCACACCCCAATATTATTATGAATAGTGCTTGTGCTCTTAATCTTGAAGTAATTATTGATTTGCGTATATTTAATATTCGTTGTTTTGATTCATTAGAAGGTGGGATCTTATATGGGTCTATATTCTCGACGAATTGGATAGCGGTATTATTTATATGGTGAATATTAATTATTGATGGAATTCACGTTCCAAAAGATCGGGAATAACGAAACTCCCTTAAGGAAACTTATAAGTTTTGATCGGACCAAATCCTACAGGTGGATTTGATTATCCGGCAGTCAAATAAGTTAAGAAGAAATGTTTAAGGAATTACAAGATGTGGATTAAATTAAATTGTCAGTAATTAAATTTAATTGGTGGATATCAAAAATCATAACGTGGGGAGAAATGAAAACCATTTAATAACAGGAGCTCAATACAAGATGGTCTTGAGATTATGGATCAGAGTGTAACTATAGTTCTTTAGTGGTGTGAATTGCAATTCAGTATTTTATAAAAATTACAGAAATTGTTGCTAGTTTTCTATAATTACAGATACCACTATAAGGTTTGCTTAATTACAAAAATCGCTGATGGGTGTCTGTGTTCCACTGGAAGTCTTACTTATAATTACTCCACAGGTCCCCGTTGTAGCGCTATAAATATGTGGGTCGACTGAACCAATTTAATAACTTGTCTTTCAAGACTAAAGTTGTCTAGGTTCTACCAGTACAAATTCTTGGTAGATTATAACTCACCCTACATTCAAGAATTGTATGAGCAAATACAGTAGAAGATCTAAAAGAAGTTTCAACTCGGATTCAAATCGTAGTTGAAGATTCGACCGGTAAAAGGTGTTCTTCTAAAATTAACTATGGTTGCACAGGTTTTATTTTGATCATTCGTCATCAAAAGTTTTATCTGGAGCCCGTTTCGGCGTTTGCCCGTCTAGTTAATTTTTTTCGAAAATCGTTTATAAAAACAATAATTTTGGCAGTCTTGCCTTCAACACCCCCTTTAGATAGAGAAATGATCCATACTAAAAATTATCTAGAATTATCTCTAAAGGAGGTTTGTACTGATAATAGCGCAATTAATTACATCCCCTGCAAACTAGTGATAGAGACCGCGGGATTTATCTGTGAATAAATTTTCTCTCCCACTTAGATTTTTAAAATATTTTTTAGGGTTATAAAAACTCGTTTAATTAAAATAAATTTATTAATTTCAAAACCACATGATCTGAAAGAATCCAATCTTTCCATATACACGATTCCAAAGATTCTGATTTACCAAACCATCTTTTCGTATTTTAATGCGTAATGAATAAAATTCGATGAATGTACAGTTTTTTTTTAGCTTTTTAGCTAATGTAGTAATTAAAAATATTTAATTATTTTATTTTATGTTACACATTTTTTGAAAATAATAATTTATTTAAATTAAATATTTTTCTATTTAATTAATTCAAAATTCAGAATTAATTTTTACGTTTTTTCAAGATATCTGATTTAATAAAAAAATTATCTTAAACGTGATATTTTGTAAAAAAAATAAAATATCTAAAGTTTTTTTATTTAATTAAAAAAAATACAATTAAAAATATATAATTTTATTTTTCTTTACAAAATATTTAATTAAAATCAAATTTTTTGAATTAATTAAATTAACTGAAATATATGAAATAAATATATATCATTCACACAGTTTAAAAGAATATAAATGCAAGATATGTATATATCTTGGTTATATAATCAAATAGAAACTATATTGAGTTTCAGTTTTCTGTTCAAAGATAAGCTGTAATGATTCAATAATTTTCTGATTCAGTTTTTGGCATCCAGATTGTATCAGAATTTCTTGATATGCAGTGTTATACATATACAACACTCCTCAATCAATGTATATCAGAAAAAAAAACCCTGCAAATGCCCGAGAACAACTCCACCATCGGCCACCCGCCGGCGCCGCTGGCGCCACCCGCCGGCGCCGCTGGCACCACTCCTTGTCGCCGCTTTAGGCCGCTTTTACCGCCACTCTCAACCCCCATTTTCGTCTCCATTTTTTTGAAAATAGCTTATGAAAAATACTATTTTTCTATCAGAAAATTAGAACGAAAACAACTTAGAAAAATACGATCGAAATAGCCTGAGCAAGCTGTCGCCACTGCTGCATAGTGCTGCTGCTACTGCTGCCATTTTCTCCCTCATTCTGTGGCTATTTCGACTCTCATTGTTGTTTGAAAAATAGAACTGATATCCAAAAATATGTTGCTTCCAAGAACGCCTAAAAAATAGACTCGAAAAAGCTCCGAAAATAGCTCTAAAAGGCTACTACTGCCGCTGTCCATGGCCGCCACCTATTTGGTTTTTTTTTTCTGGTTTTTAGCTGCTATTTTTTTCTATCTTTTTGGACTATTTTTCAGTAGTATTTTACTGCTGTTTTATTCTTAAAAAACAACTCAAAATCAGCCTCAAAAATATTGCAAAAACACATCAAAAAACGACCTTGAACCGCCGTCGATGGGATATTTTTGTGCTAATTTTTTTAGTGTTTTTTGGGACCTATTTTAATACCATTTTTAAGCCTAAAAATTATAGAAAAAACTGCTAGAAAACCTGTGAAAAACATTCGAATAACCACCGTGATTCGTGGCCCATAAAACCCGAAACCATCGCTGTACCGTCCCTGTTAGGGTTGGTATACTGAAAATCATATTTTTAGTAATTCATTTTATTTTAATAAAATTAATTTTTCATTTTATGAGAATCTTTATGAGCAATATATGTGTATCATTTCTTTAATGTTATACATGGATATCCGATATTTTATATAGTATTTAATCTGATGTATAGAGTACTGCTTGCACATAGAAGATCAAATTTTAGGTTCTTGTACAATATAAGTTTTATATTCACAGTTTAGATGGAAATTGACATACCATCAGTACGACTATAGCACAGAGTTTTAGTAGACTTATTTTGGTTACAGGGAACAGATAATAGCGTTGTCTATTTTTTCAACTCTCTGTGCTAGTACACTTTGTGTGTATTGAACGGGACATTTGGAGTAATTAATTTTCTACTAATTATATAAATTAATTCACACCCCAAGATTATTATAAATAGTGCTTATACTCTTTATCCTGAAATAATTATTAATTTGCATATATTTAATATTCGTTGTTTTGATTCATTAGAGTGTGCAATCTTATATGGGTTTATATTTCCATTGAGTTGGATAGCGGTATTATTTATATGGTGAATATTAATTATTGACAGAATCTAAGTCCCGAAAGATCGGAATTGACATAAAACTTATAAGTTTTGATCGGGTCAAACCCTATAGGTGGATTTAATTATCCGGCGGTCAAATAAGTTAAGCGAAAGGGATTAAGGAATATCAAGATGCTGATTAAATTATATTTTTAGTAATTAAATTTAATTGATAGGTATCAAGAATCTTAACTTGTGGAGAAATTTTAAGCATTTAATAACAGGAGCTCAATGCTATATTGTATTGAGATTATAGGTCAGAGTACAATTATACTTCTTTAGTGGTATGAAATATAATTCAGTATTTTATGAAAATTACAGAAACCGCTACTAGTTTTCTATAATTACAAATACCACTATGAGGTTTTCTTAATTGCGAAAATCGCTGATACGTGTCTGTGTTCCATTGAAAATTTTACTCATAATTACTCCCCAGGTCCCTATTGTAGCCTTATAAATGTGCGGGTAGGCTAACCAGTTTCAGAACTTGTCTTTAAGACTAAAGTTGTCCAGGTTTTACTGGTACGAGTTCTTAGAGGATTATAGCCCACACTATATTCGAAAATTGTATAAGAAAATACAATAGAAGATCTGACAGGAGTTTTAACTTGGATTCAAATCATGGTTGAAGATTCAACAGGTAAAAAGGTATTTTTCTAAATTAACTTCATATGCACATATTTTATTTTGATTGTTCGTCATCAAAAGTTTTATCTAGAGCCCGTTTTGGCATTTTCCTGTCTAGTTAATTTTTTCAGATAATCGTTTGCAAAAATAAAGATCTTGACAGTTTTTCCTCCAACAATTGGTATCAGAGCCATTTTATTTTTTGTTTATGGTTATCGGGGTCGGGTAGTTTTAGAACTGTGCTAACTACTATTTTGCAAGCGTTCTAATTCTGGTTTTATGATCGTCATTTATTATTCATATTTGATTGAATGGTGTAAATGATGATTATTTTTTTAATCATGGGGGTTAACCGTGATAGATCAAATGTGAGCTTTTGGGACATATGATCGATGTAATAACTAATTTTTATTTTTAAAATATCTATTTAGATTATTTAAGAATAAATTGAACATATCCAAGAACACGAAAAAAGGAGGCAGCACGGCGGTGGTTCAGGTTTTTACAGGTCACGAATCGGAGTAAGTTTTTAATAGTTTTAAATAGTTTTTTCAGTGAGTTTTTTTTGTAGTATTTATGAATATAAAACAATATATAAAACAAGTCAAAACAGCAAGAAAAAATTCCAAAATAGCTCGGTTCCACGCGGCTTTGTCGGCGACAGTTCGGCAACAGTTTTTATGATTTTTTGGTCAATTTTTGGGACGATTTTTTGGGTAATTTTTTAAACATCAAATAGCAGTAAACTATAACTCAAAATACTGTCAAAAATAAAAAAAAAACTGGGCCAAAATCACAACCCAAATAGGTGGCAAACAGGTCGGTGCTGGCAGTTGTGACGCTCTAAAACTCGGAGACATCTAGAGCGACAATTAGCTAATAATGGTGCGAAATAGTAATAAGCGATTAATATCCATCAATGTAGAAAAGTAAGAATACCATAAGATTTAGGTTACAGACCCAAAATAAAGTGTATTTAATAGAAAATATTAAAGAAAACAACACTAAGTCTAATCAGCTCCAAAAGAAATCAGGTGCAGCAGACTGGTAGAGTTCTGGCTCATGGGAGCAACGGTTCCACCTCCTCTGACACTAGGTAGTTGGCGGGAACTTTCGCGTCCCCAAAACCTAGCATAGAATGCCGTGACCTAAATCTCAAAAAGAACAACATAATTATACAAAAATTTCTCCAAGTATAGGTCGACACATACCAGATAAGATGACCGGATATATATGACAGTGAGCTATGATGAGAATGAGACAACCAATTTAAATTTTACTAATCCAATTTAGATTTAAGTTATTCTAGGTTCTCCCCCTAGGAAAAACCATCCTAAACTCCATGATTCCTATCACCCTGAGCAAGTCTACCGACCGACAAAGAGCGTTCATTAAGCCGTGGGATGACTATGTAGCGGACTAAATGTCCAGCTGGGTCATCACTGGTGGCAAGGGCGTGGACAAGTTAACACTTTAGGCCCTCAACTCTCAGGTCAAGGTCAAGCGGGGGATTACGAAATCTAACTCCTATTATTACGCCACCCGAACCGCCTTCACCACTAATACAATTCATAACAACGTCCATTTAGCACTAAAGGAAAAAACCATTCAAAAATAACCAGAGCATAAAGCGACAATTTCTCCAAGTGTCATTGTACCACCTTAAAGTTCATTTTCATCTCTTTCTTACAATCTTTAAGTGAATCCCGTAAAACCCACCCAATGATGATGTGGCATGATACTATATGCTAAAATTTTAATTTTTCAACTTACATGGGAATTCATGCATGGATGTGATTAATTAGCATGTAATACAAAAATAAATGCACCAATTAATCTAAAGTCACCTCAAACTACTTAGACTAAAATATAATGTGCATAGATTAATGATTTAAATTTATTTGTTACGCATTTAAACATGAAAAGATAGTTTAGAAAACCAAAATCTTTGAAATCGTGCATACGGTAAGATGTTTGATTCTTTCGAATCGTGTAATTTTTGAAATTAATAAATTTGTTTTAATTAAATAAATTTTTATAATCGTCAAAAATATTTTAAAAATCTAAGTGGGAGAAGAAATTTATTCACAGATAAATCTCGTAACTCCATCACCAGTTTGTGGGAGAGGAAATTTATTTACAAATAAATCTCGCGGTCTCCATCACCAGTTTATAGGCAATGCAATTAAACCTTGTGTGTCGACAGTAAGGCCTTCCTCCCCAACAAATAGATTAATTGCGGTATTATTAGTACAAACCTACTTTAGGGATAATTTTAGATAATTGTTAGTGTGGATCACTTCTCTAACTGAAGGGATCATTGCGAAGCGATTAATTTGAGAATAGGTGATGGTTAACACTTAGCTGCATATAATAGTATATATAATAGTATCCTCTTCAACTGAGTCACTGCTATTATACACTGGACCAAAACTATGTCAGCTATTTAATTTTACTTGGCATGGTCAGTTGCCTGGATAGTAAAATTAAAAGAAATTGACCTGTCTAGTTTTATAAAGGATAGTAGACGTCCTCCCAATGAGGCATGTTATTCTCAGGTTACCAGCCTGCTGGCAAATTAATTTTAAAATGGTAGAGGGAACCAAATTAAAATGAATTCAAAATTTTACTCATCATAATTAATGATTTTTTTAATTATGTAATTCTCTGAATTAAAATGGATTTCAACCCACTCGCTTCAATAATCAAAGAAAACAAACTTATGGGACCAAATTTTGTTAACTGAAAAAGTAACTTGGATATAGTTTTAACTACTAATGGTATTCCTTTAATACCAGGAAATGTGTTTGCTTCTGAAAAAAGTTTTACCTTATGGTCGAAAGGCATGCAGAAGAAAAAGGTTCAGAGACAGGTAGATAGGATTTCTAGGGTAGTTAGTGGGCCACGGATTGGTGTGAAAAAGTCAAAAGATAGATGTTTTCACTGTATCTAGACATGGCACTGAAAAAAATTATGTCTAATATTTCTCAGTAAGCAGAACAATAAGGGTAATTTCTGTTCACTAGTTGTGAAAATATATTTAGCAGCTTTATCTTCATGTACCTGGTGTGTAGATACGAAAGCTACTAATCATGTCTGCAATTCTTTGCAAGGGTTCCAAGAAACCCGACAACTTATTGATGGGAGATTTACCTACATATGAGTAATAATACAAAGGTAACAGTAGTTGTAGTAGGAGATGCCACTCTCAATTTTGGTAGAGATCGAATTTTAATATTGAGATATTGTCTTCATGTACTTGCCATTAAAAGAAATTTAGTTTTTGTTTTTGGAATGGCTAAAGACGGATATTTAGTTTATTTTAATAACTCTTTGGTTATTAAGGGTAATAAACAGGTTATCTGTTCTGGTACATTGATGGATGATCTTTATATTATTACTTCAATCTCTCCTACACTGTAACTGACTGAAATGAATAACACATCTAATTTACCATATAAGAGAAAATTTTATTTTTTAATGAACCAAACGTTTCTTTGGCACTTATGCTTAGGTTATATTAATCTAAAAAGGATAAACAGACTAGTAGCAGATGAACTTTTGAGTTCATTCAAAATGGAGGCACTTTCAGTATTTGAGTCTTACCTAGAAGGTAAAATAACTAAGAGGTCTTTTTCGACGAAAGGCTATAGAGTTAAAGAATTGTTGGAGCTAGTTCGTTTTGATGTGTGTGGTCTTATGACAATCCGAAATAGAGGTGGCTTTAAGTGCTTCATCAGTTTCATTGATGACTACTCAAGATATGGATACATTTACCTAGTGCACCGTAAGTCTGAATGCTTTGAAAAATTCAAAGAATTCAAAACGGAGGCAGAGAAGCGTCTGGATAAAAGTATGAAAGCACTACAATCCGACTATAGTGGGGAATACTTCTTTGGAGAGTTTAAGAATTACTTATCATTAGAGGAGATTACATCTCAGTTGACTGCACCTAACACTCCACAGCAGAATGGTGTAGCAGAAAGAAGGAATAGGACTCTTATGGAGATGGAAAGGTCAATGATGAGTTATTCAGGTTT
>JAULJZ010036942.1:0-14756 GCA_032270985.1 Heliamphora pulchella
TAAACCCCAAATTTCATGGATTAAATCCAACTTCTTGATTCAACAATCTATACAACAACATGAATTCGGATTCTCTTTTGGTGTCTTCAAAGATTCCAAAAGCAAATCTATATGCTCATAATTCTGGTTAAGATCTAAAGAAAAGTTCACTTATCTCTAATGTATTCCCTGAATTTAACTCCAATTTCCTAAATCTCTAATTTACAAGCTTTAAAACAACACTTTACTATCCCAATTTCAGCACGAAATCCACTTACACCATTTCAAACCGCCAAATTAAGATCTCAATCGAGATTTTCAGAAATTGTCCAACTATTTAAAGTTTTAAGGATTCAATAAAAAATTCAACACATATCTTAACAAAATATCATAAGCTAGTCAAAATCTTACCTCTGAGAGAACCCAAATTCTAAAACCCTAAACTTTCGGCCATTTCTGAAATCAGCTCCTTGATGTTGTTAACGTAATGTCTCTGTTGCAGAAGCTCAAATCCAGATTTGCGTCACCCAATTTGGTGTTTAGGGCGTCTAATTTCGCATGTGAAGCTTGGCTCCAAGCTTGAGCACCACAACTCCAGCGGAAAAGCAGAGAGGAAAAAGAAAATGGGGAAGACGACGCCGACGATGGTGGCTGGGGTGAGCTCGTCAGTGGTGACGGGTGGCGGAGACGACGCTGGTGCTCGCGGTGGTGGCGCGTCGCGCATTACTATGCTCTCTCTGCTCTCAGCCCTCTCTCCGTCTCCCTCTCTCTTGCTCTCCCTCTCTCTCCCGAAATCCCCTTCTTATATGCATCTCTCCCTCCCTCTTTCTCTCGATCTCTCTCTCTGTTTCTCAATCTCTCTCACAGTCTCCCGATCTCTCTCGAAGTGTCTCAGCTTCGGCTGAGATGCTAACAATATTATTATTATTATTATTTAATAAGTTATTTCATTCCACAATTTAATGATAAATTCATATGATATTTATTAATCTTCTAACATTATTGGATTAATCACATACCAATACTTCGGTGTCCCATCACACACTAATCACCTATATTATGAATTGTTGATCTCTCAAGGTTAATACTATTAATTTTAATCATTATAAGACAATTATAAAATAAAATGTATCGGGTCACTACATCTTCTATCCATTATACTACCATTTAATTTTCTTTTTAGCTCATCAGTCTTTATCCACATTTCCAATTCCTATAGTTCGTATCTAACCTTTAGATTTACATTCTTTTTATAAAATCTGTTCATTATCCACAATTACATTTCATTTTATTTCGTTAATCCAATACTGAACCGATGTCTGGTGCAGCTTATAGAAACCCCTCTCTATTTCCCCAATAGGCTACGCGAAGCCATTAGATAATAGATAGCTCTATAACTCACCACGACAACTGTCTTTTTCGATTTCCTTAAGGAACACCGAAGGGTAGGCAACCTATGCACACCTTTTCGGGGACTAACCCGATGAGTAGGCACCCTACTTGCACAAGTTTTCAATCTTTCACCGCGGAGCTAGTCAAGCCCAACTTAATCACATCAACCTCAATCATCCTCGGTTCAATATTTGATTAATCGTATCAGTATTCATTAATCAACCGGGAGTCCATCTCCCCAATTTATTCCCACAATCATATCATTTTCCTTCTCATTCAGAATTGTTGCATCATTCCATTTTAAATTCCATATCATCAATATCAATTCTCGAATCACATGCTTTACTTGTTACGTTTATCTTGTCTTTCGAATTCAATATCGTAAGTTTCAACTAATTTTCATATCATTTTTCCTTTAGTTTCATGTGAGACCCTGACCCTTATCTTTTAGGTTATTTATATATTTGATGTGTTTTCTTCAGTATATGAATAGCATCGATGCATGGTTTATGCTTTACAGTTGTAGAATAGCATGTGTAAATATGTTATAGGCTTTTTGGGGTTCAGTAGAGACCTGTTTGCCTTGTGTTTAAGCCTTAGAAACCTATTTTTGCCTTGAAAATGTCGAAAAACTCTCTGCCCAGCCGTTCGGTCGATTGAGGGGCTCGGTTCAGTCGACTGAACTGAGTTTTTTGGGTTCAGTCGACCGAACTCAGGGATTCGGTCGATTGGACAGAATGTTTTTGGCGAGTTTATGAATATCCCAGTGGGCTGAGATATTTTCATTCTCTTGCTTCCAGGCAAAGTTAACCCCTTTTCTTTGCCTTTTCTCTAGCTTTGAGGGCCCGGAGCTTGATTTTGTGTTCGATCCTTTGTGGATCCTTGCTATCGGGGCCAAGGGCTTCGCATCCATCCGGTTAGATTCTCATTCTAACGCCGTTCAGTTTTGAGACGTTGAGTTCTTGGCTCTCTGAGGTAGGATTCTAGACCCTACTACTGTATAAGGGTGATATATGTGATTATACGTGTTTTCACTGGGTAGAAAATACATCAAATGTGATTTTCATGTGTAACCGTGGTTTTTAGGTAAAAGTGGATTTTTACGCCTTTTCTTGGTTGTATACATGTTTCGGGTACGTGGTATCCGTAGTTTTCAAAAAGAGATTTGAAAACGAGGTGTTTGGAGAAAATGGTGGAAACGTCTTTTTGGAGGTTTAGAGTTAACCCGCGGGGTTGAGTCTCACCTTTTAAACGTTTTGTTGAAAATGATTTTAGATCTCTATTTTGATGGATTGAATCTTTTTTATACATGTGTTGTATAAACTGTTTTGTGGGTTTTTGTAGTTGAGCTACGGTGGGTTTTTAAATGTTTCCATAGATGTACCGTGACAGTGTGTGTGGTTTTGAGTTGGGCTTCTATTACTCCTTGGTGAAAGTCCAAAAACGTGCGCAGAGTGGGTTCGCTATGGTCCCTCGAGTTAATCTCCATAAACGTGGTTTGGTTATGCTACGTCCATCGATCGTGGCAAACTGTAAAGAAGCAGATGTGTAGTTTGGGTACTTTCCCATCGGTCGTGGCAATCTGTAAAGAAGCAAGTGCGTGGTTTGGGTGCTTTCCCATCGGTCATGGAAATCCGTAAAGAAGTCGGTTGCCTCCGTGAATGGCGTTGTTGTTGTAACTCCGTATAGAACTTGTCATTACCTAGCAGGCCTTAAGTTGTTCAGGACTAGGGTAATGGACAGGAGTCTATAGTTGTTACATTTGTCTATACAGCAGAGTCGGTACATAGGATTACATTTACATCTTTCTCCTCGGTTGTGTGGCCCGAGTGGAGCTTACTGTTTATTTACAGCTTTTCCTTAACTATAGCATGATATCTGTTCGGATGATATGCATAGTTTGAAGGATGGAAAAATGTGGGATTTTATGAGATAAAACCTTTTTGAGACTCGTGGTAGTCTGATGCAAACTTGTGATTTTAGAAAGAAAATCTTTTGGCTCTTGTGGTTGAGCCGATGTGTGTGTAATTGCATAGCCTGCTTTACAGTATTACTGTATGTGTTCTATGGGGCTTCGGCTCTCGGTGTGGAATTTTACTGTAAAATCTTTTTAGGTGAGCATGAGGAGTTGACCTAGTTGCAGAGGTGATGAAAGACTTGTTGTAGTTTTTCCTATTTTTGTACATGTACTTTTACATGTAACGCCTGTGATGGCTGGTTTTGTATGCCTTTGGGCGATATGCTTATTCACGTATGAGATGCATGTTTTTAGTTTATGAGAGTTGAACTGTGGGGATTTTTATCCAAATGATGTATATTTTTGAGTTGAGGGCTTTCTAACTGCAAATCTTATTTTCTCAAACTATATTTTGGGTTGGCATTCGCGTGACCCTGGTGTTTGGGGCGTGACAACTTAGTATCAGAGCTCTGGATTCGAATACCTATGAGCCATGGGAAAAAGGGTACATCACCTTGTGAGGATGTATGTGTGCTTGATTGCATGTGTTATAGGATTTTCCTAACATAGCATGATAGCTTGTGGTGTATATGTGGGTATGGAGGTTAGGCCTTAGGATTGATTAGTCTTGATTTCGGGCATTTGGATTCACATACTTGGGAGCCATGTTAGAGACGCATTTTGCGGACGTGATTTCTAGCAAAGAATCTCAGTAGGTTGTTCAGAGTGACGTGTCTTTCTTATTGGTTCTCCTCGGTATGTGAGATGTGATGATATGATATTAAGTGGCTATGTGTTAGCATGCTTATTTGTTTTCTATGTTAGCAATAATATGTTGTATGGATGCTTATCCTGTTATGTTGCTTTCTTATTAGGGATGCTAATGCACCCCAAGGACCTGCTGACGGAGATCTGTTGCGTGAGATGGTTGGCTCCATCCGGCAACTGGCTGAGGCCTCTAGGGGGAGAGAGACCATACTTGAGCTGAGGGCGACGATCGCGATGTGTGAGTTTTTCCATCTGGACCCTCCTACCTTTTCTGGGGATCTCAACCCCACGGTGGTCACTGAGTGGCTGGAGCTGGTTACCAGGATCCTTGATACTCTACAGATAGAGGAGGATGATCTTCGGGTTTCATTTGTTGCCTTCCAGCTGAGAGGGAGTGCTCATATGTGGTGGAAGTTCGCCAGGACTACAGTTGGGGGCACTTAGGAGGCATTCACGAAGGTATTTCTGGAGAAATACATTCCTACGACTTTGAGGGATCGCTACAGAGAGGATTTCCTCTTTCTGACACAGGGGACGATGACTGTTGTGGAGTATGAGGCTGAGTTTACTAGCCTATTTAGATTTGCACAGGAGATCGTGCCTACTGATGACTTCCGTGTGAAGCAGTTCGAGAGGGGTTTGAGGCCCGCTATTCGAGATAGGGTGGCATCACTGAGGCTATATGTTTTTACAAAGTTAGTGGAGACCTCCATGAAGGTGGACGATACTCTGAATGAGACACGTAGAGACAGGGACAATAGGAGTTAGCAGAACGGGGGACGTGCACAGTCCCGGGGATGCAGGGACAAGCGTTAGCGGACATTTGGTCTGAGCTCTTATCTGGTGGGGTCTTATCAGCCACAGTCTTCTGCATGTACTCATCCCGTAGTCTCAACGGGAAGGTCAGATCAGAGGGAACTTGCTTGTCATAGATGCCAGTGGTCGGGGCATCATGCGGCAGAGTGTCGGAGTGCAGCAACTGTTCAAACTCAGTTATAGTCACAGGCACCCGGGAGAGGACCACTAGTCTATTTTGAGTGTGGGCAGCCTGGGCACATTCGGAGGAACTGCCCTCGAGGAGGGAGCATTAAGAGCATAACGGGAGCACCAGCTGTTCCATCAGGCCAGGGGAGACAGATGTATTCATAGTTTAGAGCTCAGACGTCCCGTTTTGCAGAGGGATGAGCTTTAGTATAGTCGGGTCGACAGTCTACAGTTTAGGGCCACAGTGGACTGGCCAGGGCATATGTTCTTGCAGAACCCAATTCTTCTAGAGCACCAGTCGGGCCTGATGCTGCTACTACCACCTCAATGATCAGAGGTACTCTTCTAGTTTTTAGATCACGGGCTAGTGTTCTTATCGACACTAGAGCATCACACTCATTTAGATCTTTTACTTTCGCATCTGCATTGGGGTTGCAAATGGACTGGTTGGGTAGTACCTTGAGTGTAGAGACCCCAGTAAGTGGAAGTGTGACGTTGAGTCTTGTCTGTAGATCCTGTGTTTTGGAGGTTGCCGGTCGTTGTTTAGAGTTTAACCTTATCATTCTAAACATGACGGCGTTTGATGTCATCCTAGGTATAGATTGGCTGACCACTTATCGTGCCTTTATCGATTGCGATCGACGGAGGGTAACGATTTGTACACCGGTGGGAGATTATTTTTGTTTTGTGGGAGACCGAGACGAGGGTTTGATGTCTTTGCCCAGTGCTATGAGGAACCAGGGCAAGCTGGGTTTCCTTTTCTCAGCTCTCATGTTGGATGAGGAGGTTGGAGTTTGAGGAGAGTTACCTCCGGTGGTGTGCGACTATCCTGATGTCTTTCTTGATGATTTATTTGAGTTGCCACCGAGCCGTGAGGTACAATTCTCTATTGATCTAGGTTCTGGAGCTGCTCCCATATCTATGCCATCCTATCATTTTGCAGCCGTTGAGTTTCGTGAGCTCAAGGTACAGCTACAGGAGTTACTTAATAGGGGGTTTATACGCCCGAGTACTTCGCCATGGGGAGCTCCTGCTCTTTTTGCGAAGAAGAAGGACAGATCTCTGCATTTATGTATCGATTATCGAAAGCTAAATCAGGTGATAGTGAAGAACAAGTATCTGATGCCGAGGATAGATGACTTGTTTGATCAGCTGAGGGGTTCGAGTTGCTTCTCGAAGATTGACTTGAGATCAGGATATCACCAGTTGAGGATCAGAGACGAGGACATAGCGAAGACCGCCTTTAGGACTCACTATGGTCACTACGAGTTTCTAGTTATGCCGTTCGATCTGACGAACGCCCCTGCTACGTTTATGGGTTTGATGAACCAAATCTTCCATCCTTACCTGGACGATTTTGTAGTGGTGTTTGTGGATGATATACTGATATATTCACCCACTAGAGAGGCACATGAGGATCACTTGCGGATCATTCTATAGCTTCTGAGAGAACATCACTTGTATGCGAAGTTCGAGAAGTGTGAGTTTTGGATGTCTGAGGTGAGGTTTTTGGGACACGTAGTGTCGATAGATGGGGTAGCAGTGGATTCGTCAAAGACTGATGTTGTGATCGGTTGGGAGCGACCGAAGAGTGTCTTTGAGATACGTAGTTTTTTGGATTTAGTCGGCCACTATCGGCGGTTTGTGAAGGACTTTGCGAGACTTGCCGCACCGATGATGCGTCTGACGTGGAAGGGAGTTGTGTTTTCTTAGAGTGAGTCCTGTGAATCAGCATTTCAGAAGCTGAAGACGAGGTTGACTAGCGCGCTAGTGTTGATTATCCCAGAGCGAGGCTTGGGATATACTGTGTACTGTGATGCTTCACATGACGGTCTTGGATGTGTTTTGATGCAGGGAGGTAAGGTTGTAGCCTATGGTTCTCGGCAGTTGAAGATGCATGAGAAGAACTATCCTACACACGAGTTGGAGTTGATAGTTGTGGTCTTTGCCTTGAAGATATGGTGTCACTATTTTTATGGTGAGCATTTCGAGGTATTCTCCGACCACAAGAGTTTGAAATACTTGTTTTCACAGAAGAACCTGAACTTGCGCCAGCGACGATGGATGGAGTTGTTAGAGGACTATGATTTTGACTTGCAATATCATCCAAGAAAGGCCAATGTTGTGGTTGATGCTCTCAGTAGGAGATCTCATGGGTCGTTAGCTTCTGTGGCTATACGCGAGTGGGACATGCTTGGAGAGATTGGGGAGTTTGATCTTTGCCTTAGGGAGACCGCGACGGGTGCTACATTGATCTCTGTAGCTTCACGACCTGCTTTGGTAGCACGTATGCTAGAGGTCCAACAGATGGACCAGGAGGCTCAGATGATACGGGATTGTGTTGCCAGCGGAGAGGATACCGTGGGATGGATTGTAGGTTCTGATCAGAGTCTAAGATTGGCTGGGAGGTTATTTGTGCCAGAGTCATACCGAGCTGATCTTCTACATGAGTGTCATCATTCTCGTCTTGCCGTACATCCTGGAGGCACAAAGATGTATCACGACTTACGTCGTCAGTTCTATTGGACGGGAATGAAGAGAGATGTGATCTAGTTTGTTTCCCAGTGCCTTACTTGTTAGAAGGTAAAGGCAGAACATCAGAGACTGACAGGATTGCTACAGTCGTTGCCTATATCAGAGTGGAAGTGGGAGCATGTCATGATGGACCTTGTGTCAGGACTTCCTCGGTCACCTAGGGGACACGACGCCGTATGAGTTGTGGTTGATAGGTTGACGAAGTCTGTACACTTTTTCCCCATCCAAGTGAGGGATTCGGTGGATAGACTGAGTCGCTTGTATGTCAGAGAGATAGTTCGATTGCATGGAGTGCCAGTGTCTATTGTTTTTAACAAGGACCCGCACTTTACTTCGCGCTTTTGGCAGAGTCTGCAGGAGGCCTTGGGGATGAACTTGATGTTTAGTACTGCTTTTCACACTCAGGCAGATGGTCAGTCTAAGATGACTATACAGATTCTGAAAGATATGCTAAGGGCTTGTGTCCTTGACTTCAGAGGTTCGTGGGAGGATTATCTACCTTTGGCAGAGTTTGCATAAAACAACAGCTATCAGTCCAGTATTGGGATAGCACCGTATGAGGGTTTGTATGGTAGACCATGTTGATCTCCCGTGTGTTGGACAGATGTGGGAGAGACCACAGTCTTAGGACTCGACATGATACGAGAGACAACAGAGAAGGCTATAGTGATTCGCCAGCACCTCGTGATAGCGCAGAGCCGTCAGAAGAGTTATGCAGATCAGAGGAGGCGACCTTTGGAGTTTGCAATGGGAGATCACGTGTTCCTGAAGGTCTCACCACATAGAGGCTTGATGAGATTTGGTCGTAGCGGGAAGCTATCACCGCGTTTCATTAGACCTTTTGAGATTCTTGACAGGATTGGTGAGGTTGCTTATCGTTTGGCTTTGCCACCTTAGTTAGCATCTATGCATAACGTGTTCCACATTTCTACGCTTCGGAGGTACGAGCCTAATCCTTCACATGTGTTAGATTGGGCTGAGCTGCGGGTTGATGAGGATGCCACCTATGAGGAGCGTCCAGTGAGGATTCTTGATACAAAGGTGTAGATGTTGTGGGGCAGAACAATTGCTTATATCAAGGTCTTATGGCATCACGGGGTTGAGGAAGCGACATGGGAGCTCGAGTCTAGAATTCGTGCTAGATACTCAGACCTGTTTACCTCGTGACCTTGTTACGAATTTCGGGGGCAAAATTCCTTAAGGGGGAAAGAGTTGTGAGACCCCGACTCTTATCTTTTAGGTTAATTATATATTTGATGTGTTTCCTTCAGTATATGAATTGCATCGATGCATGGTTTATGCTTTACAATTGTAGAACAGCATGTGTAAATATGTTATACGCTTTTCAGGGTTCAGTAGAGACCTGTTTGGCTTGTGTTTAAGCCTTAGAAACCTATTTTTGCCTTGAAAATGTCAGAAAACTCTCTGCCTAGCCGTTCGGTCGACTGAGGGGCTCGGTTCAGTCGACTGAATTGAGTTTTTTGGGTTCGGTCGACTGAACTCAGGGATTCGGTCGACTGGACAGAATGTTTTTGGCGAGTTTATAAATATCCCAGTGGGCTGAGATATTTTCATTCTCTTGTTTCCAGGCTAAGTTAACCCCTTTTCTCTACCTTCTCTCTAGCTTTTAGGGCCCGGGGCTTGGTTTTGTGTTTGATCCTTTGTGGATCCTTGCTATCAGGGCCGAGGGCTTCGCATCAATCTGGTCGGATTCTCATTCTGACACTGTTCAATTTTAAGACTTCGAGTTCTTAACTCTCCGTGGTAGGATTCTAGACCCTACTACTGTATAAGGGTGATATATGTGATTATACGTGTTTTCACCGGGTAGAAAATACATCAAATGTGATATCCATGTGTAACCTTGGTTTTTGGGTAAAAGTGGGTTTTTACGTCTTTTCTTGGTTGTATACATGTTTCGGGTACGTGGTATCCGTAGTTTTGAAAAAGAGGTTTGAAAACGAGGTGTTTGGAGCTAACCCGCCGGGTTGAGTCTCACCTTTTAAACATTTTGTTGGAAATAGTTTTAGATCTCCATTTTGATGGATTGGATCTCTTTTATACATGTGTTGTATAAACTGTTTTGTGGATTTACGTAGTTGAGCTACGGTGGATATTTAAATGTTTCCATAGATGTACTGTAACAGTGTGTGTGGTTTTGAGTTGGGCTTTTATTACTCCTTGGTGGAAGTCCAAAAATGTGTGTAGAGTGGGTTCGCTACGGTCCCTCGGGTTAATCTCCGTAAACGTGGTTTGGTTAGGCTACGTCCATTGGCTGTGGCAAACCGTAAAGAAGCAGATGTGTAGTTTGGGTTCTTTCCCATCGGTCGTGGCAATTCGTAAAGAAGCAAGTGCGTGGTTTGGGTGCTTTCCCATCGATTATGGAAATTCGTAAAGAAGTCAATTGCCTCCGTGAATGGCGTTGTTGTTGTAACTCCGTATAGAACTTGTCATTACCTAGCAGGCCTTAAGTGGTTCAGGATTAGGGTAATGGACAGGAGTCTATAGTTGTTACATTTGTCTGTACGGCAGAGTCAGTACATAGGATTACATTTACATCTTTTCTCCTCGGTTGTGTGGCCCGAGTGGAGCTTACTGTTTATTTACAGCTTTCCCTTAATTGTAGCATGATATCTGTTAGGATGATATGCATAGTTTGAAGGATGGAAAAACGTGGGGTTTCATGAGATAAAACCTTTTTGAGACTCGTGGTAGTCTGTTGCAAACTTGTGATTTTGGAAGGAAAACCTTTTTGGCTCCTGTGGTTGAGTCGGTGTGTGTAATTGCATAGCCTGCTTTACAGTATTACTGTCTGTGTTATATGGGGGTTTGGCTCACGGTGTGGGATTTTACTGTAAAATTTTTTTAGGTGAGCATGAGGAGTTGACCTAGTTGCAGAGGTGATGGAAGACTTGCTGTAGTTTTCCTATTTTTGTACATGTACTTTTACATGTAACGCCTATGATGGCTGGTTTTGTACGCCTTTGAGCGATATGCTTATTCACGTATGAGATGCATGTTTTCAGTTTATGAGAGTTGAACTGTGGGAATTGTTATCCATATGATGTATATTTTTGAGTTGAGGGCTTTCCAACTGCAAATCTTATTTTCTCAAATTGTATTTTGGGTGGGCATTCGCGTGACCCTGGTGTTTGGGGCTTGACATTCCAAGTTCAATAAAGGCACATTATTCTTCTCATATCCAAGTTCACACGACTCACATTCCATGTACATTTCGTTAGATGTAAGTTTGATTTATATTGGTTAACCAACAAGACAACCTCATCCACTTTCCAAAAACTCAAGTTAGATTTAATGAGCTTGAATTAGAACTTCTAATAACAACTTTTAGATTCATTCATCATGAGAAGAAAGCATTTCAATCACCATTCATGAAATTCAACAAAATTTATAACTCAAGTTTTTAACATTATCTAGAGTCCATCCAAATTAATGACACACCTAATTCCAATCTTAGCGTTTCAGATTTGATTACTTTTAAGTATCCTTAAATTCCAATCCCCAAAATTTTCCATTACGTAAATAGAGAATTTAAGTTAAAGGTTCATTTCCCAACCCGGAAACTAAGGCTCAATACCCCAACTTTACTCCACTAGATCATATAACTAACTTTTAATTATTCAACCAATTAGTATCTTTGTTCAACTTCCATAAATTCCCAAGTCAGATTCAACAAACCTATTTAATAACTCATCATATCATTCTTTAAATTAATTCACAATAAAAAGGCATTCAAACCACAATTTATGTAACTAATACTCTTTAGGCTCCAATTCTTAACATGTAACCATAGATTTACCCATCATTCCACCGACTAACGAGTTGTATAACTCACACATTCAATAGTTCTATATCTCATTAGTTCTTTATATTAGAACTTCGACCTTAATTTATCTTCGATTCAATTTAAAAACAAATTTTACGAAATAAATCATGAATATGTCAAGTTTTCAACAATTCCTCATTCTTTCCAATTCAATTACATTATCTTACACACAAAGGTGAGCTATGTTTATCTCCTAATCTACTAACATGATAAGGGCTTAAGTGATTGAGATTCACATTCGACCTAGCTTCAAGTGCTCTAGCTTTCATAGACAATTGGGTCTTCCAATCTCACCCTAGGATTCAAACATTATGAATTTATCTTAATTGATTCAAACCTTAAGGGGAAACATTCATTTTTCAATTAAAGAGTTAAGGTTTTCACCATTCTCCCAAATCATGTTAATTAATTAAGATCTAAATCTCCAATCGCTGATTTAACATTTACATAGGTTAATTGCATTACCCACTAACCCCATATACAAACACCTTATCTAGTTTTCATGAAACCATGTTAATTATACTAAAGTTTAATGAAATTTGAGTGAGGCCATGAGTTAAATTATAGTATTCAACTCTTTAAATCACACCTTAATAGCTTACCTAGTCTCAACCGCCACTTATATGTTCCATTTTCTCATTATCAATGGATGAATATGGCTTCCAACTATATAACCCATAGAGTATTTAAGTTTTAGCTTAATCTCTTTACTACTAAAGGGTTCCATGTGATTAATAAATAAAATAAACACAATTCATATCAAGACACTAAAATTAGTCCAATCCTACCTTATAGCGTCGCAATGTCCCAAATTCTGCCAAAACACCTCCCTAGGGTTTCGACCAGTTTAGATTATGACTCCATGAGGTCGCGAATTGGTTGATTGCACACCAATTTTCCTCCAGTGGCCTCTAAATTAATGTATCGATCCATCAATTGCTGAGAAAAAGCTTTCTTTCAAAACTTGGAACTCGACTTCAACGGCGGTACAAAAACGATACAGACAAAGGGGAGGGTGATCGGCGAGTGAAGGGGAAGAACGAAGCTTCTTGGGTCTAAATTCTATGGTTGATTATCTCTCTGGATCATTTTCCCAAGCTTCCAATGCTTTAAATCCATGGAAGAAAACAGAAAAAGAGGAGAAGAAGAAGAATAGGGAAGTCGGTGGTGGCTCGGTTTGTGGTTGCTGAACAAGATGGGCGAGATAGGTAGCACCGGCGCTTGCGGTGGTGGTTGGCGGCGCCAAGAGTAATGGTCGGCGGTGTGGAAGGTGGTGAGGTGCGGCGACGGTGGTCGATTGGGGCGGGGCACGCGTAGATCGTGCTGCCCTTTTATGGCCTTCTACCGAAGCTTTCGGAAGCTTCTAGTTTTTTTTTTTTGATTTTATAATTCTCTAGAACAATCCATTAATTATATACTTAGGTATCATTTATTTAATTTCCATTAATTCTATATTTTACAAAAGCCACTAGATTAAATTCTCAAATTCTCAAATCTAAATTAAATTTTAACATCACGGAATTTATTCACGAATTAATTCTCTAGGGTTTCAACACACGTCAAATATTGTGTTAATGATCAACAATCATGTTCTAAAATTTTATTATGTTTAAATAATTAATTATATAAAATAATAATGTACCGAGTCACTACACACATCGCTGCCGCTCTCGCCACTCCTTGCCGCTTCCCCTCACATCTCGTCGCCGGGAAAGTCTCACTGCCAGATTTGGTCTACGAGATCTAGTTCAAAGAACTGGCCGTCGAGGCATCCGCCTTCGCTGCTCCTCGCCACGGTTGTTTATCTCTCTCTCTGTCTTTATGTGTGTGTGTAGTGGTGGTGGTGGTCTGGTCTAGTGTTGGTGGTTGTGGTCTGTTGGTGTTGGTGGTGATGGGTGGTTGTGGTGGTGGTGTTGGTAGTGATAGGTGGTTATAACAAATGTTTCATCTCTTACCATGTCTCATTTCAAAAATAATGATAGATTTGTAGTTATACAAATGAAATGTCTCATTTGTTCAAAAATAACGAGACATTTACACATTTAGATACACATTGTAACGCCCCGACTCTGTAACCAAGGAAAACCCATGTATCCTCAAGGGAGAGGCCCATAAGAGGAACGTTTTACTAAAGAAACCATGATTTGAAGTAAAAAGTTACTCAAGAATTTTAGGTGGACACTAAAAAAAAAAAACAAGGCACTAAATGACCCAACATGCCAGACCGCTCGATTAATCAAAAGACTGCTCGAGCTGTCACGCCCCAAACTCCGGCCACGTGAAACACCCAAAAATAACCGATAAAACCCAACCCGAGAATACACTCTCAAAGATAAACCATACATGCATTGTATATAAATGCCAAACGGAAACATTACACGGCTCCAATGCCCGTAAAACATGTTATAGCATACATGTAACAAAGCTAGCAAAAAGGAAGACTACACTCTTCCACCTCCTCTGGTACCTCCAGATCATCCAGCGTGACCGGTACCTGAAGAAAAACAAATCCCACACCGTGAGTCAAAGCTCAGTAGAAACTAGATAGGCATGCAGTATAAACAAAACATGCTCGGAAATCAAAGTGCAGGTTTTGACTCTCTTTCAAGCCTTGAAAACAGTTTTCACATGCAAATGGGAAAGCGAGGATACAACCATGTTTTTGACTCACTCACAGGAGCCCGAAAATAGTTTAAAGGGTTTTTAGATCGCGATTCACACGACTCTTAAAAGCAATTTAAAAACTGGTCTATCCGTCCCATAATGCAATACATGCAATCTATAATATATACAACCGGCTCTCAC
This sequence comes from Heliamphora pulchella, assembly GCA_032270985.1. Taxonomy (NCBI): domain Eukaryota; kingdom Viridiplantae; phylum Streptophyta; class Magnoliopsida; order Ericales; family Sarraceniaceae; genus Heliamphora; species Heliamphora pulchella. Next base: position 14,268 of record JAULJZ010036942.1, read on the forward strand.
ACGCCACAACCACAGTCTTAACACTAAGATTAAAAAGCCATGCAATAAACATGCATTCCCGAGATAAAACCGTATACTATGGAGTAAAATCATAGACCAAACTACGGGGTAAAATCGTATACCGCGGGATAAGACCGTAAACCAGACCACGGGATAAAACTGCATACTTTACCGTAAGCCACGAGATGGAACCGCCGACCACGGATTATACTACGGGATAGAACCGCATGCCACGGGATAAGACTGCATACCATGGGATAACACTGCATTTTACAGGATAAAACTGAAATTACGGGATAACACCGAATATTCCTATGCATAAGCTAATCAGGATTTAAATGCATATTACATACCACATACATTACATGCATGTGCCCACACAAATCTGTCACATCCATGCCTAATAAAACTATGAGTTCTACAGCATGCAACCACGATACACATAAGATATCATGCCATGTAACCTATACATGAATAAACAGTTATAAA
>JAULJZ010036953.1:0-14756 GCA_032270985.1 Heliamphora pulchella
GGATAGTCGGTGACCAATGAAGGAGTGGTTGGCTTTAGCTCCGATGTTGATTAGTACAACTTTGCGATCAGTTTGATGGTATATGGATGATTCTCATATTTGTGAAATATTGGTGTTCGGAAGGCAAGCCTGATGACAGTATGACACTTTTGGGGACAGAGGTGTGTTAACATCCTCGAGTCATATTGTCTTAGAAGAACGATCAGTATCACGGATTGAGAAAGATGCTATGTAGACCGAACGATTAGCAAAGTGTGTGGAGAGGTATTCAAATTAAAGGAAGGTTTGGTGTGACTGGAGACAAATTTCGGGGATGAAATTCCCGAAGAGGGGAAGGTTGTAACGGCCCGATACGTGTTTATTTTTGTAATTTTATGTTTTCGGTTAAGTGAGGAGACGGATTTAAAATTGGGTGTGGGTGTTATAAAATTTTGTTATTTAATGGTTAAATTAGTGATATGTGAAAGTAAAATTGAGATATATGGTAACGAATGATATTAAAATTTGAGTAAAATTGGAGGTTTGAGTTGAATGTTAAGGAAATTCGCAGAATTTTGCTTCAGGGGTCACTGCTCGAGCGGACTATCGGGAAAAATTTGGAATATTCTTGAACGTTGGAGAGATTTTGGGGTGGAGTATATATATTTACACATCAGCCACATGAGGGAAACCCAATCACGTTGCCCACCTCTCTTCACCTCTTCTCTTCTTCTTCCTCTTAGAGAGAGAGTGAAACCCAAACTCACATGAGAAACCCTAGCCATCCACCAAAGAAATTGAAGGATTAAAGCTTGATTGAGGGTAACCAAGGATAGAAATCAAGATTTGGAGCAAGGAGATGGGAGGTGGAGCACCAAGATGTCAAGAGATTTCTCAATTCAAACCCTAAGTGGGGAGATCAGAAAGAATTTCAAGATTTTGAGCAAATCCGAGGTAGAATCTAAATTCTCTCATATGTTTGTGTTGATTTGAGTTGATAATTTGTTATATGAGTAAAATATAGTAGATCTCATGCATGATTTGAAGGATGGATAGGGTTATGTGTGAGTTGAGTTGGTTTCTCATGTAGATTTGAGTTTTTGAGAAATGATAAACCATGATTTTAAGAAATTCTTGCATAAAAAGAGTTTATAAAACTTGAATCAAATATTTTTGGGACGAAAATTGAGATTTGAGATATGTTTGATGAAGATTTAAGGGTATTAAAGTTAAAAACTCAAAACAAGGGAAAATCTAGGTTTTTCTCGGGCACCAGCACGTTCGAGCGGAGTCCTGTCCGCTCGAGCGATCAACTGGTAGAGAGTTGGGCGCTCGAACGCCCGACGTCCGCTAGAGCGGACTGGCTGCGTAGGGCCAATTTTTTTTTAAATCATATCTTTCTCATCCAGACTCCAAATGGGGTCATTTTTGTACTCAAATCGAAGCCCCGAAAGTCCTCTTTCCAACAATATTACTCTCAACAGAAACCCTTTTTGTAAAACAAAGTTATGATTAAAATAGTAAGGGTATGTCAAATTTTCTTAACCAATTTTCACCCGTTTTTGGCCAAATGCTTTTAAAAAAAATATATTTTCATCAATGTTGAACTTTTTCATCAAATTTTTTGTCTCTTGGACTAGGGCTATACCTACTTCACTACACCTAGGTTGGGATAAAAGTATTGTTACGCCCCAAACACCAGAGTCACGCGAAAGCCCACCATAACACTGTTTATGAAAATAAGATTTGCAGTAGGAAACTAAAGTATACGACATTTGGATAAAAGATTCCCACAGTTCAGCTCTTATAAATAGAAATCATGCAATCTCATACATGAATAAGTATATCGCCTCAAGGTGTATAAAACTTGCCTTCAGAGACATGCATCACATGTAAAAGTACATGTCACAACATAGGAAAAATACAGCAAGTCTTTCATCATCACTGCATCTAGGTCAACTGCACATGTTCACCTGAAAATAGTTTACAGCAAAATCCCACACCGTGAGCCGAAACCCAATAGAAATAGACTACATAAAGCTGTAAAGCAGGTTATGCAATCATAAGCACCCAAGCTCAGCCACAGGAGCTAAAAGATTTTCCTCTAAAAAACTATCAGTTTTTCGTCCTTGAAACAATGCATATCATCCTCACAGATATCATGCCACAGTTGAGGAAAAGCAGAAATAAAAAAGTATTCTCCACACAGTCGAGGAGAAAGAGATAAAATGTAATCCTATGTGCCGACTCTGCGCATTACTTTAACACCATTAATGGTCTGCTAAGTAACGACAAGTTCTATACGGAGTCACGACAACGATGCCATTTAAGGAGGCAACTGGCTTAATTTACGGGGATTAAAACGTTTTAGAAGTTGAGACTCAACCCCAAGGGCTAGCTCCAAACCTTCGAGAAAACACGTTTTTTGCAAAAATCGAACCTTTTTCCCAAAAGGAACCCAATCTTTCTCCCAAAAGGACCACCAACTCACCAAAGCACACACCCAGCACCTCAGTCGACTGACCCTAACCCCAGTCGACTGAAAACTCTCGAGAAAGCCAAAAAAAGGCAAACAGAACCATGTCAGTTGACTGACCTGGGAGGTTCAGTTGACTGACCTCCCCAAAAGATGATCCAGTCGACTGATCATCAAGATCCAGTTGACTGACCATGCCCAGAAAATGTTTTTGAGCTACGGTTTTGGCCCCCAAACCTCAAATCCAGGCTCCAAACATCCATATAACACCCTCTGACATTCGCACGTCTAAACCCGACACCAAAACCTCGAAAGAAAACTCTCGAAACACACTTTCATCAACCAAAACGATGAAAAACTGTTTTTAAACCAAAAATCCGATTTAAACTTAACTCACCTTTCATGCGTTTTTAAACGGTAAAGATGCATAAGATTACACGTAACACCCTTTAACAACTATACAGTCTAGGATCCTACCTCGGTGAGTTAAAAACTCGACGTTTCGATCCATGTGAAAAATCGACTTCACCGAAATAAAATTTCATCCAGATGGATGCGTAGACCACGATGCCAATAACAAGGATCGGCAGTTGGTTAGCCAAAAACCAAGCCCCGGGCCCCGAGAAATTAGAGAGAAGGTAGAGAGAAAAATAAAGAAACTTAGAGAGTAAGTTCTAAAAATATCTTTTGAAAAAATCTAACGCCAAATATTTATAGGCCTCAAAAATATCTTTTTTTTTAATTTTTAAAATTCGTAGCAAAACTCCCCGCATGCATATTTAAACCGAAACAGGCATCAAAACGCATATAAACATATTAAAGCAAAAATACCAAAACGTGCCTCAAAAGGCACCGAATATATATATATATCAAAAGGGATTGGTTCCGGGTCTCACAAGTATCGTACTGATTGGTTGTGTTTGCGATAAAAATGGATTTTCGACATATAACTAAGGTTTTAAGAACAAGCGTGGGTATGGATAATTGTGGGTGGGCTATGTAGTAACATGGTCATTATTTAAGATTTTAAGCTTTAGAAAGAATACATAGATTTTAACTTGTATATATATGCATATGATGGGTGCATTCTATTTTCTTCACAAGGCATGATTTCAAATGAATTTAATTTTGTGTTATGGATGCCTTATGAAATTAATGAAAGAAATGTGAAATATGATTCATGAAAGGTTGTGTATTGGAGTTTATGATGCATTTGATGTGAAAAGAGAAATTGAATACTAAAACGAATGTGGCTTGATAATAAAATGGGAAAGTTGAAATTGGAGTTGAAACGAAAATGTGAAAATGATTGGGAGAGGAACCGGTTGTGGGTTGGACTCCCGGATTCGTTTGTGTGAAAATGAACAAGTAATGAGCCGCATGGATTGATATGGATTAAGTTGGGCTAGCTGCTTCGCGGTAAAAGACCAAAAACTTGCGCAAGATGGGGACTACATGCCCGCGAGTTAGCCCCCGAAATGTAGTGTTATATCGTGGTGGGTTATAGAGCTATCTATTACCCAATGGTTTCGCGTAGCCTATTGGGAATTAATAAGGAGGGAACTTTATAAGCTGCACCCAATACCGGTTCATTAATTGTGATACGATTTTGTGATAAATCGGGTAATAAAAGTGTGACACAATTTTTGTGAAAAATCGAATAATGGAATGATGATATGGATAATATGAAAGGATAACTGGGAACAAATCGGCATGCGTGGGTGTGTGTGTGTGAAGGAATAATGAATTGGTAAAAATTTGCATTTTTCTTCGGTTGCATCCATCACACCTCACAAATCATGCATTACATCTGAGTTAATCTATATCCTACGAGTTTCGGCTCACATATGTTTATCAAACCTTTTCAGGTCTTGAGCACCAGAGGCGATACCAGGGCAAGGAATGCATTTTAGGAAAAGGCTTGAAGAAATATTTAGTGTTCCTTTTGTGTTCTATATCATGTTTGTACATAAGCAGAAATGGAATACTGTAATGATATTATTGTAGTAATGGATACTTGAAGACCCAAGGCATTTGTTTATAATTATATATGCAAGAGGATACGGTTACTTGACGAAAATCTTTATTTTCTTTCAAATACGTTTTGAGTTCAAACCGTTAATGAAACGATTGTTTAAATTGAAAATTTTCTTATACGGGTCGATTTGGGGGTTAGTTCACGGGTCCCCGGGATTCGAGGTGTGACAAATGGTATTTGAGCTCTAGATTCGAATACCTATGAGCCGTGGAATGTAACGATGACCTTAGTTTGTGACTTGTTTGATGAGATTATGCACCACTACACGGTATGAATTGTGTGGTTGCATGGGTTTGTGATTGAATTGTCTTGCGTGTGTTATGTGTTTATATGAGCATGGAGGGATTAGTCTTGGGGTGATGTGGCATGCCATATGGCGTCCAATCAACTACTTTGGGGTTCAAAATAGAAAAGCGTTCGGTTGATGTTCTTTCTATGAAAAATCTAAATTAGTTGCCCGGATTGTTGCATTGCTCTAATACTTTTCCTCGGTACGTGAATATGTGTTAATGTGATGTGACTTGTTGTTGGGTAGTTTGTAGCTTGGCATTAGGAGGTTAAGTTGAGTTTGACCCAGTTGGGCGTTGTGATATTCTAGATGGTGGTATGGGTGGTGGAATTATGACCCGGTGGTTAGTGATTGTGGTGGGTGTAAGCTTGTGAGATGAATATTGATTGTTTGGAGTATGTTATACGCATGAGAGTTGCGGTGATCGTAGTTAGTTGCCCGTATTATGTTGTGCTGTTAGTAGTTTGACAGATAAGTAAAGCAGAGTGTTTAAAATCTTTGGAATTTGTTTGTTATGGATGGATATGAAGTGTGGTTTTAGGCGCGTTGAGGATTATGTACGTCACTAAAATCTTTTTCTTTAGTAAGTTCATTCACAGAACAATTACCTTTTTAGTTAGATCTATTTTTTACAGGTGATGGTTTAAATGATGAAGAGGAAATGATATCTTCAGTTGAAGATTCAGATTTAGTCTCAGAAGTACTATTAAGTAATAATTTACTTAATTATAATCTTAAGCTTTCATCTTGAAGTTCATTTAACTTCTTTTTAGTTGAACATCTATTACCATAGTGACCAATTTTGCCACATTTGTAACAACGAGCATCAGATCTAGATTTTTATTTTTCTGATGTTCTCTTCTATTATTTTCTTTTAGAGGAACTTTCAGGTTTAGATTTAGAAATATATTTCTTCTTACGTTTATTCTTTCTAGATCTATTGTCAAGATGGAAAGAATGTTTATGTTTTCTTTTCTCAGGATAATGAAGGGGTAGATCGTAAGCAAATTGTTGGCAAAATGCTATAATTTCTTGTTTACTAGTGAGGTTCTATTTTTTAAGCAGGTATTGTAATTTCATATTATTACAAATCCCAAGACCTACTTGGGTACAGACAGCTATGATATGACCATAAGTATATTGATTATATGGTATAGAATGGCCATCATGTTGGTCTTTAAGTTTTTGCCAAACCTTTTCGGCAAATAAAATTGGTAAGCCATCAATAAATTTAGCTTTTCAATGTTCAGTATTTGTATCATTTCTTTACATAATGCGTGTTAAGAAAACATTCTTATACCATCTAAAATGAGTTAAGGATGGACATCGAAGGTTCTAAAGAAGCTCTTGAGACCTTTTATGTCTTTGTGGATGTGTGCCAATATGGTTTGTACTAAAGTAAAAACAGCATCTTGTACAGTTTGGCTTTGTTGGACAACTTGTCCTTGAATGACAGTTTGTTAGACCCTGACCCATTTTAATTTTTTTGCGAGGTTTCGACGCGTTGTTAATCATTTTTGTTATAGCATGTTTATATGTATTTTTATGCATGATCGGGTTTAGATATACACGTGGGGTTGGTTCCCAGGGCCATTGGGTGTTGTGGTGCAATTTTTTTTTTAAAAAAAGACATTTTTCAGTGGAGCCTATAAATAAGATATTTTGTGAGATATTTTCATAAAAATCCTTAGCTTAGAAGCTAAGTTGCTTTTCCTCACACCAAAAGCTCTGTCTTCTCTCTAGATTCTCGGAGGGTCGGGGTTCGATTTTTGACAATCAGATCGCAGATCTTTAGTCTCCTCGTGGTGGGCTACGCGTTGATCTCGGCAAAATTTTATCCCGGCTAAGTTCATTTTTGCACGTGGTTTAAGGTGTTGAGTTTTTAACTCATTGAGGTAGGATCCTAGACTCTCATGTCTTATAAGGGTGATACGTATAATCGTGTGTGTTTTTACCATTTAAAAATGCATGAAAAATCTGTTTATAAGTTGGGTTTTGGTTTAAAATCATTTTGGGTGTTTTTGGTTGGATGGAATCGGATTTCGAGTGTTTCTCTCGAAGTTTTGTGGTAATTTTCGGCTTGTGTATGTCCGTGGGTTGCTAAAGGGGTGTTTAAATGGTTTAATTTGGGGTAAAGAAGCTTTTTCGGTCCTTAGGGTTTGCATTCCGTCGCCGTTCAGCCGTTTGGTATAAAAATCTGAAATTTCTTCTTTTGTGTCGACACATTTTCTATTGGTGTCGACGCTTTTTGTCGCTGATGTCGACACTTTTCTGTTTGTGTCGACACATTTTCTGCTGCTGTTTATGTTATTTCTCTCGATTCTTTTGTGTCGACACCTTTCCTATTTGTGTTGACAGCTTCGCTGTTGGTGTTGACACCTTTTTTGTTTGTGTCGACACATTCGCTGTTTGTGTTGACACCTCTCTTGTTTGTGTCGGCACTTTCGCTGGTTGTGTTGAACTCTTTTTCTTTTGGTCGTGTTGGGGCCTTGGAGGGTTTCTTTTGGCCGTGTTGGGCGTGTGTGGGTCCGAGTTGGCCGTGTTAGGCGTGCGGGAGTTCGTGTTGGCCGTGTTGGGCGTGTGTTGGTCTTGGTTATGATGTGTTGGTGGTTGGATCCCTGGTTTTCAATTGGTTTCCAACGGTATTCAATTGATTGATATATGGGATTAGTCGACTGAAATACTGTTGGATTCTTTTTGGGGTTCTGTTGGTTGTGTTGTGGCTTCGGGGGTCGTGTCGTGGTTTCGGGTGTTTGTTAGGTGCCGTCCTCGGGGGTGACGTGCATGGTTAGATGCTGGTGTTGGTGCACGGTTAAGTGCATGGTGTTTATTCATCATTGGGTGCGGGGCGTGTTTGGGCACGTGGTTCTTTTTTGGGAAAATGTGGTGTTTTGCAAAAATCATGGTTTTTAGGGTTTTGAGTTGGCCTTCGGGTTAGGCTTGATTTTGTGGGCTGTTGGTTGTCCCGGTGAGTGGATAACTGTTGTGTGGCATGAGATTTCGTGACCGGTAATGTGGTATCGTTATGTGGAACGTTATGGTTATATGTGATTTTGTGTTTATATAACTCTAATTTATGTATGGATCATGTAGATGAATTACATGGCTTTGATGTCGTTACGTGTAACGTGGTTTTATCCTTTAAAACTCAGAGTTGTTATAAGCACGTATGTGTGGGATCTGAGGAGTGGATGCATGTGGTACATGTTGTATGGTTTGCAAGTGTTGCGTGAGTCGCGTGTGTAGCATGTGACGTGGTTTGTGAAACGTAATGTTTGTACGTGGTCTTATGCATTAAAATCCCGGTTTATTTATGCATATATTAATTCGATGTTATCCCGTAGTATTCGGTGTTATCCCGTATTATGCGATTTTATTCCGTGGTTTGCGATTATATCCCGTGGTGTGCAATTTTATCCCGTGGTATGCGGTTTTATTCCGTGGTGTGCGGTATTAACCTATGGTTTACGATTTTACCTCGTAGTATATAGTTTTAACTCGAAAATGTGTGTTTAAGTACGGATCTTTATCTTAGTGTTACGACTGTTATTGTGGCTTGTGAGGGCTGGTTATATGTATCATGAATTGCATGTACTGCATTGTGGGACGAATAAAACCAATTTCAAATTATTTTTACGACCCGTGTGAGTCGTGACATAAAAACTGTTTTCAAGGCTCTTGTGAGTCAAAAATGATTCTTATTCTCGCTTTTCCGTTTGCACGTGAAAATTGTTTTAAAGACTTGAAAGAGAGTCGAAAACTGCACCTCGTTTTCCTAGCATGTTTAGCTTATGCATCATGTGTTGTCTAGTTTCTATTGAGCTTCAGCTCACAGTGTGGGATTTCAAATGTTTTTCAAGTACCGATTACCCAGATTGATTTAGAGGTGTCAGAGGGGCAGAAGATCTGTAGTCTTCCTTTTTGCTTGTTTTGAACATTTTTGCTGTAACATGTTTTTCGGTGTTGGAACCGTGTAATGTAAGCTATTTGGCGATTATATAAAATGCATGTACGTTTTATATTGAGAGTGTATTCTCGTGTTGGGTGTTGGGTGTTATGTTTGGTTAGTTGTGGGTGTTTCACGTGACCTGGAGTTTGGGGCGTGACACAGTTGCTGTGCTAGGTTCAGTTTTGACAGCATGAAAAATTTCATGTTTTTGTCCTTCAGTTAAATAGTTGTCAAACCAACCTTTTAACGAACCTGTGAAACCATTGGTTATGTATTCAGCTATTTGTTGATCTGTATTATCAACAGCTCTATACACAGGCATATATAATCATTTTATGAAGAACTTCATAAATTTGATATTCAGATAAATCATCTATGTTCCATTCATAAATGGTGTTTCCATTATACGAATTTTGTGTTTGAAAAAAATCTTCTTCCCATAACAAATTCGTAAGTGTAGGATGCTGATAATAATGTTCATTAGTAGTGCCGGAGGGTTCATATTCAATCTTATTTATTTGGAGATTAAACATAGATTGAAGATCTTGAATTTGAGTTAGAGTGTTATCGGGCTCAGGTTCAGTTTCTGACTTAGAAGTAGAGGTAGAATCAGAAGAGGAAGATTGGTTTAAAGTATTAATTTGTTTTTCAGGTTCTTTCATTTTTAAAGATCCTAATTTTGTGATTAATATTTTAGCAAATTTATTATCCCTTTTTTGACTGGATAATTTAAATCCAGGAATAGGACGTGACTGTTGTAAAGAAGTTTATTCGTCTCTTAATGTTTTAAAAGTCATAACAAGATAACGAGAATGAATTATAACTTCATCCATGTTTTCTTCTATACGATTAAGTTGATTAATAATTATTTGAAGATTTAAATTAGTAAAATTTAATTGTTTCATTTGGGTTTTGGCAACAGTAGAAATGTTGTTGTCATCCAAAGAAACATATGGACTTGCATCCAATGGTTTAGTACTGGAAGTAATACAGATAGGTTTAGTAGGTGGATGACCTAAATGTCATAAAGGTGCTATCAAGTTTAGTCCAAATTTTTTTTATATTCAGAAATAACAACAACATAGAACTCATTTTGATTCCATTGATCAAACCATTCTTTAAAGAAAATAGCTTTTCGCTGTTGTTCAAGATTATTATAGAAAACATTTTGTATTATGTTTCTTTGATCTTTATTATAAGTGGAGAAAAATCATTACCTAAACTCGGTGTGAGTTGGGCTATGGAATTTTTTACTGATGATTTGTCTAAGAAAAGTGTTTTGTGTAAAATCCATAAATGTTACATACGAAAACTCATTTATGAGACAGTTGGTGATGTGCGTTGAGACACATCTTCAGATGGTGAAGAATATATTCCAAGAGGAATTTGTTGTTCAGATATTCTAAGACCTGTTAAAACAGACTCAAATGTTGATCTAGGTTTTGAACTTAAGTCAGCTGTGGTAGTCGTTTCATCAGGTAATTTTGATGAAGTAGATTCATAATTTGAAAGTCTACTAGAATGCGGATATGAAACACGGCAACTACGAGGTCTTCTGGAAGACGTACTTCTAGTTAAAAGATTACTTGGACCTGCAAAAGAGATTTCAATATCTCCTGAAGCATTCTGGATAATTTGATTAACATTATTATCCAAAAATAGTCGATGTATAACTGCCCTAGGGATAGTCCATTTTGTGAAAAATTTTAATTTCATCCCACTGGATTAAATGGGGTCTGGCAATTTGTGTGGTTAAAAAACAACTTTCAATCACTGTGGTTTTGCAAGAGTCACTACGTAAAACAGCATTCGGACATAAAGTATTCATAACTTTATAATGTATACGGTAAATAACAACTATTGTTTCTGATCCGAAAAGAAAATCATAACCATGTGTTTGAAAGTTTAAAATTACTCCATCAAAAAGAATTACATCTAATAATGATAAATTTAAATTCAGATAAACATTAAAATAGACTGGTCCATGAATTAGACTAGTCTGCGCAACACCCATAAGAGATGAAACAAAACTATTACATCTATCATCTCTTTAAATTGCATTTATACTACCATTAACTCCTAAATGGATTAAAGGTTTAAGAGCTATTTGAATTAAACCAATATGTAAATATTAATATTTATGCAAATAAGCTTGTACGTCTTTTAAACTAATAAGTTGAACAGTTTGTTCTTGATTATCTAAGCATATAGATTGTTCAAATATTTTTACAGTTTTTTGACTCTCAAAGTCAAATAGGCTTACCTTGTAGATCAACTTTAATTTCACAGAAGGTATAGTCCATTTGTTGAGTTGGTGAGTCTGTGAAAACTCAATAATTTTAACATTTTTTACAGATTTATCTGGCTTAAAGAGAGAAAGAATAATATGTGAATATATACTTATATGCTATAAGTACTAATATTTCCTCATACTTCTTTGATAGAAAGTAGCTAGGTTAAGATACTTATAATTAATGTGTTTTGGTTACATGTCTGTCAACGATTTATTTAGTATCAAAGCTAGTAGCAGGTAGGTACCTATATACTTATATGATATAAGTATTAGTATTTATAAATACTTTTCTATTATGAAGTATCTCTGTGTTATGATATTTATTGTTGTTGTTTGGTTATGAGACGTCAACCAACTCGCGTTTGGTTAAGTTGTAAGGCTCATTTATCGAAATCGTTGGGCAAACCTCGTATCCTTTATATGGCTTACACATCATCCTCATCTTTCTCTTACCAAAGCAACCACTGTGTTAGGTAAACCTAATTGTAAATGGGATTATATTGGCAAACATTTATTATACTTCTTCACCAAGTTCCAACTTGCTTGGATTTGCCATTGGAGTTTAAAATGTGATTTGGATGAGTTTGGATGTCCTACTCTTCAAAGGATATTCTTCTTCAAATGGTGGGAAAATCTTGACACTGTCAAAGTCCTCACCAAAATAACTGAAACTATTGCTGCCCAAGATGCTATTCAGGCCGAAGCCTAACAAGCATCTCCAGCCCTAACTCTAAATATGGATAATTTGGGCCTCCTTATTATGCATACCCTTAAACCCCAATATCCGACCCTAACTGAAGCCCATCTATCTATAAAAATATTGAAAATTATGAAATCCAACTTTATATCTGCAACTACTCAGTGTGACCTGTCTATGACTTCTCCTACTCCATCGGAAGCAGAGGATACCAACCAATTCACATGTTTGGCTGGTGAATCTTAAGATCCAAATGAAAATGAAGATGATCCCATCCCTTTAGAAGATTATTGGGATTCTCTCATTGGGATTGTTTAAGAGAAGGCTACTACATCCAGTATTAGTAAAGACAAGATGATTGTTTAAACAAATCTTTTAAGATTCCTATGATCAACTGTATAGAAAAATAGGAGTTTACTCCGTGGAATGGATAACAATTCATCATTTGGCATCTTCTATCAACATCTTCCCTCTGGGACCCATTTGTATTAAAAGTTAGCATAAGATAAATTAACAACAGTTTTATGTCTGCCATTGTTGACTAATTTATCCAGGTGATGCATAGGACAAAGGCGGCTCATAGTGCCTTGTCTGCCACTTTTGACTATCAGAACACCGTTGAGACAAGATGACAAAGGCAACTCTACACACTCGTGTGATGCTCTGACCGACTCCACTCATACAAGGACACCTGGCATCCATTGACGGATATGAAGAAAATATTTAAAAGTCTGAATAGTGTTAGGCTTCAATTTTCTTTATTTGAGGGAGTCTGACCCTTTGTTCATATTTAAGCTTTTCTTTACCCTCTCCCTTTTGTATCTCTTTTCCCTCTCTCTCCTTTTCCTTTTCTTTGTAATAGTTTCTAAGTATAAATAAAAGTTCTATATTTGTAAAATGAGATCCGCAGAGTAATTTTTTCTCCTCTATATTTTGTATCAGAGCCAATAGCAGGTATGCCCTGCTAAGTACCTATATACTTATATGATATAAGTATTAGTATTTATAAATACTTTTATGTTATGAAGTATCTCTGTGTTATGATATTTATCGTTGTTGTTTGGTTATGGGACGTCATTCAAGTTATGTTTAGTTAGGTTGTAAGGCCTATTTACCGAAATGGTTGGGTAAACCAGGAATACCTACAAACCGTTAATAGATGTGTAACCAAAACACAATTATAAGTATCTTAACCTAGCTACTATCTATCAAAGAAGTATGAGAAAATATTAATACTTGTAACATATAAGTATATATTCACATATTATGCTTTCTCGCTTTAAATCAGATAAATCTGTAAAAAATTGCTAAAATCATTGAGTTTTCACAGACTCACCAACTTAACAAATGGATTATACCTTCTGTAAAATCAAAGTTGATCTACAAGGTAGGCCTATTTGACTTTAAGAGTCAAAAACCTGTAAAAACACTTGCACAATCTATATGCTTAGATAATCAAGAACAAACTCTTTAACTTTTTGGCCATTATGAATGGAATATAATGCTATTTGGACTTTAAAATACACCATTCAAATTTCATAATATAATGAATAATATATTCACACCTTATCCCGAATTCTGTATTGTCTACATTGATGATGTTCTTATCTTTTTCTCATTTATAGATCAACATTTTAAATATCTAAAAATTTTCAGAGATGTTGTCCATAAAAATGATTTTGTTGTTTCTGCACCGATGGAATCCCTTAATAATTCTGAAGAGTTATCTCTGTACCTTAACCTTCTCTAGAAGGTTACTTATCAGAAATGGTATATTCAAATTAATTTTGTGATTAATAAAGAATATACTATAAAAAATGCTATCGTTTTAGTCGATAGTGGAGCTGATATGAATTGTATACAAGAAGGTATTGTGCCAACATAATACTTTGAAAAAACTATACAATTATTAACTGCAGCTAATGGTACTACATTTCAGAAACAAACCGAACGTCATTTAAAGACAAGTTGTGCAACAAGGCCATACTGTACAAGATGCTGTTAAACGATGTTGACCTTCAGAAACAATGTAATTCTGATTCCCAAGATAACGCTCCTTGAGAAACCAAGGATCTTGGCACCATTATAAATCCTCCATGGAAAGTGAGAGGATATGTTTAGTTGTAGTATTTTGAAAATACAGAGATTCAGATGCTAGAACTTATTTAAGGTTCTTAGCCTTTGGATTAGGTATACCAGACATTGGATGATTGGGTGTCGAAGACGACCTAGTTCCCAAAAGAAGAAATTCAGCTAGAGCAATAGTTTTCATCTTCTGTTTAGGGCCACCACCCTTACCACCTTTAAGTGGCATTTTTGGCTGAATCCTGCAAAAATTCTCTAGTTAGAAAATCAGGTAGAGAATTATGAGATCCTTTTATGTATTGTATTTAAAAATCAAATAAGCTAAGTTCCGATTGCTATCTTGCAAAAATTTGTTTTGAAATAATGTTTTTAACATCTTTTTATAAAATAGTTTTGGCTGTACTGCAGTCAATTCGAAGAAGAAAATATTGATTAAGTAAATCATTTTGAAATTTAGAAATACATTTCACAATAAAAAAACATTTCTTTTTTTATTGTAGAATAATTCTTTTGAGAAGTTTTCCACACTATATATATATTCTTTCTTTTTTCACCGTTCTTCATCATTCTTCGTCTTTTCAACTTTTGATTACATAGAATCAAAAGAAAAAACAAGAACTAAAAACTAAAAAACAAATATTTTTACATTGATCCTATGGCTCCGAAGAGTTCACAATCAATCTACCACGATCAACTCTCGTGGTTAAAAAAAAGGGTAAATTTCACTGACCCCCCTGAGGTTTCTGACAAAAATAGAAACCCTCCGTGTGGTTTCAAAAATTGCACTAACACCTATTCAGGTTTGATTTTAACATCAAACAGACCCCAACCGTTACAATTTCCGTTCAATTTAACGGAAACCACAAAACTACCCTCAAAATCGCCATCTCTGCCCAAAACCACCACCCCCAAACCACCCTCTAAAACCAAAGCCCTCGTCCCCCACCCCC
>JAULJZ010036974.1:0-37290 GCA_032270985.1 Heliamphora pulchella
GGATTTCTTTTTGAGATGCTTAAAACTGAGGCTTACGCCTCCCAACTCCATCAGAACTTTCTTCTTTTTCTTCTTAGGAAGTTTTAGAGTAACATCAGGAACTTCCATAGCTTCTACCTCCACCTTTCCATCCTCCTGTGCTACCTCATGTGCACATGGTACGAGTTCTGTAGACACATGAATTGGCTCGTCCACATGGCTAGCACTCGCTCAGTCATCCAATCTATCATGGCTCTCCATCTCTTTGCTTCCATGGACTTGGCTAGAGTATGTAGATCTATCAGCTTCATCATCTAAAGAGAGTTTGCCTCCAAAGTCACTGTTTGTGTTTGCACTGGCACTTGGGCTGCTCCTAGCCTCTGGTGATCCACCCTTGACACTAGTGCCCCAGATAAACAATTTTTGAAAATCACCTTCAATACATCGAATGGAATAAAGCATTTATCCCACTTTGAGATTGCATAAGAGGTTGATGCTCTGATGTTGCTTTGTATTGATTAAAACCCTACCCACCTCCAAATCCTTCCTAATAGAAGTGTCTGCGTCCACTTGTAACACTGTTTCCCACAATTCACCAAATTTTGTAAACATTAAATCCTTCCACACGTGCAGTAGAACACCCTCGACATAGAGCCATACCCTTCGTGTCAGATTAAAATCTCTATAACTCCATTCGTATACAACATCAAACCAGGTTGCCAACTACTATTTAGCATTAGATATGAAGTCAGCCTTATCTTCTACATCAGAGAATTGTAAAAGCACCTTAGAGCTCCCTAGTGGTTTGATCTAGTTACAAAAGACCCCATCACTTCTCATAACTTCATCTATACCAGCGATTTGTCCGATATCCCTAACAATTCCTATAGCGGAGCGCTTAAGCCATTCGGGCTCAGTGCTTTCAATTTCCACTGTCTTAATCTTTTGGCTTCTGTTGTTTGACTCAAAAGGTAGGTGAGTCTGCTGGCTACTTGATGGTCCATAGGTTTCATTTCTACTACCCAAAGCTGTTTGAGATTGCTGTCGTCTATTTGGTTTAACTGCGTGGGCTAGTTCAAAATGAGTACTCTTCACTGTTATGATCTTATCTAGAAGCCATGAACCATTGAATCTGTTAATGGCATCAAGGGTATCGGTGATCTGCTTAAACTTTACAAAACCAAATCTGGAGTTGCTTCTCCATCGTCTTTTGTTCGGAATGAACTCCTCAATCACTACACTACACTGTTGGAAAAACCTGCCTAAGCATTGGTAGTGAATCCGGGTTGGAAGGTAATCAATGAAGATGGTGTTTATGGGAGGAAAAGGCTGGCTAGAATCAGGGGCTACACGTCTTCTACCTCTCATGGTTTCAACCCAATGATCTTAGCTTTGGTTGTTAGTTGTAGTATTTCATCAAACAGGTGGTATGCTTGGAACGGTGCAAGCATACCCAAAATAGAGCAAGAGCACCTAAACCAGTTCTTGAATACCCAAAACGAAATTACAGAAAGAAAATCCAAGAAAACACCCAAAATAATTAATTCTTAAGCTACCATCCTGAACCTAAGATCTCTATTTTTAGCAGGGTTCAATCTCAAGTGATTTTGACTTCATTTTTTTCTTGGTTGCAATTTCTTAGTTAGGAAAATTACAGAGTGTGCAATATTTCCAGTTATTTTAATTCTAATTTTAGTTATGATAATTTTAGATTTTGATTAGGATTATTTTTAGGTCTTACTGTGGGCAATCATAATTAGATAATGGTGCGGACTTAGTTGTTTATCTCAACATTAATTTTAAATTATTTTAACTTTTGTTTTGATAATTTTAGAATCATTATACAAATTTAAGTTCAATTACGAGTTACATATAGTATGCACCACAAAATAATAAGTGCACATAGTAGTACAACCCATTAAATTAATAAGAACAAAAATTATGTTCAAAGTTTTTCATGGCCATGGCCCATTTAATATGACTAAACCAAATCAAATGAAAGAAGTGTTGGGGCTAAAAATCAAGATTCTTAGATTTTGTACATGATTTAAGTCAAAAAATAATTTGGATGGAAAGTGTCGAAACAGGTTTCAGATTAAAACTTTTTACTATCGAACAATCAAAAATAAAATTCGGTATAACTTTTAAAGTTAGTTTATAATTATAACTTTCGAAATCTAGTTGGCTTAATTTCGTTTACTACATCAAACTTTAGTCAACAAGTTTTTGCGATTTTTTATTAGAAGTTAAATCTCCAATTCAAGCTTTCTGTTATATTCTCGAATGTCAAGACACGAACAAAGCATGAACTTTAATTTATCGTGTTCTTTAAAACCTATCTAACCACATGTTCTTTGATTTTTACAATATGTGGAAATCTTGGATTAGACTATGAATATTAATCTAGCGACTAAATTTTATAACAGCGTATAAATAGGTTACAGCAGGTATCTATAAAGTAAATAATATGTGGACTTCTAATGTAATTATGAAATCCTATCTCAACCTAGAATTAATTTCATAAAAATATAAATTATAATTCATTCCACTAAAGAATTATAAATACACTCCCAACCTTATTCTCAAAACCAAAATATTCAAGTTCATGTTGTTAAATGCTTATTTGTTTCATCCACGTTAAGATTATAGATACCCGCCAATTAAATTAAATTACTGACAATTATATTTATTCAGCTTTTTTGAAAAATCCTTTTAACCTTCTGCTTAACTTATTTGACAAGCCAAATTATAAAATCTACCTGTAGAGTTTGACACTGTCAAAACTTATAAGTTTTCTCAAATGGATATCATCAATCCTGATCACGAGACGTGAATTCCGTCAATAATTAATATTCACCATATAATTAACGTCATTATCTAATTCACTATGATTATTGACCCGTAAAAGATAGCTTATTTTAATGAATCAATATAACGAATATTAAATATACGTGTCTAATAATTATTTCGAGATTAAGAGTATAATTAAGCACTCATAATAATTATGTGGTGTAAATTAATTTATTTAGTCAGTATAAAATTAATTACCCCAACGTGGTCATGTTCAATACATGTAAAGTGTACTAGCACAATGAGTTGCAACAATTGTCGAAATAATTATCGTTCCCCGTAATCATAAAAGATCTACTAAATTATTGTGCTACAAATGTACCGATGGTGTATCCAATTCCATCTAAGACAGTAAATCAAAAACTTAATTATATTCTACAAGAACCAATAATCTAGTCTTCTGTGTGTAAACCGAACTCTACACACCAGATTGAATACTATGTAGAATAAAAGATACCTATGGACAACATTAAATAAATAATGAAATGCATACATTTGCTCATTGAAATTCTCATAAAATAGAAAAACTAATTTTGTTAATAAATAAACTAATTTTGATGCCACCGTAGGTAATAAGCCATTTTCTTATGTTATTATTTTGGGCTTTTATTAGACACTGCTTGCGCATCAGTTTTTTTTTTTTTTTCAAGAATTGTTATTTTTTCTTCAATGTTTAGCTATTTTGATTTTTATTAAAGTTTTTCTTTTTTTTTTTATAAAAAAAAGTATAATATAGATACGGGTTAAAGTTTTTTATTTGATTGTAATAGTTTGCAACAATAGTATTTCTTCATGCTCACTACTAAATTGTGGTACTTATTTTCCAATTTTGAGAGGATTCAAAAAAGATCTCAAGGAATTAAATTAAAGAACTTTTGAAACTTGCCCTATATACAATGCCATTCTAAAAACATTTTGGTCAATGGACGACGTCCAAGACTATCTCCATCTTTGCATGCCTTTTATGACTTGTAGATAAAATTAAACCTTTACGAAAATGATTTTAAAAAATGAGGTAAGAATTTTATTGAAAGTGTTTTAAATCTTTTTTTTTTAAGTATAATTTCTTAACAATTAAACTATTTCTTTTTTAGGAAATTCGCAACATTTATTTATTGGGGTCCTATCTTTTGGAGAGGGCAAGACAGACTCAAATTTTTAAACTTAGTTGAGAATTTCTCCAAACAGGATTTTATAAATTTTGAAATGAATGTGATTTTAGATTGAAGGAAACTTAAAACTAGGAAGAGAAAATAGGAATGCTATTCATTATTATGGTGATTGGATATGCAGAAAATATATTTATTTATGATTTTTACTAGTTATTTTATATATTTTTATTTAATTGTTTTTCATATAATGCCCGAATTGTGATGATTTTAATGTAGTATAACGATGGAAGAGAAGAAGTTGATCAAGTAGCAATGGATGATTTGCTCTCAGCCTTCTCTAATGCGTTGCCATGCATTTTTGAGAAGATGATAGTGACTTTCTTTCCAACATCAATACATGTTAGGTTATTTTTTCATTTTATTGATATACGCATGTATAAATAACCATGGTCCAGAAGAAACACTAAAAGGATAATGGAAACTCAACAAATATTCTTTTCGCTAGCGCATTTAATCAAATGGATATTAGCCCGAAAAAGTTACATCTGATGTTGTCTTCACCGGTGGGTTTTGCAAGTTATTGGGTGTATCCACTAGGGTCTATTCAGATCCTCGTTACGTTACGATTGGAGATGGAGGCATCAAGCTCTTAAAAGTATGTCATCATACAACGTCATATCAGGAAAAACAACCCTTAATAACTTTAGGGTAGCCACTTCCACATACCATATTCTGGTCAAGTCTCTAACTGAGTATGGAGTGAGTGTCGCAAGAGGAGACGAGACTTCAACAAGAGATTGCTATGTTACGTCCTTAAAGGAATATAAGCCTAAGGAAACTCTCCATATAGAAGAGATGGAGGTCAGAAACAATGAGGAATTGAGAATAGGAGAGCCAGCATAAGATTAGGAGGAATTTTTAATTAATGACACTAATTAGGAAAGGGTCTTGAAAGTTGGAACCAAGCTTAGGGAGGACATTACGGGATCTTTGAAGATGTTCCTTAAATTGAATAAGGTCGTGTGCTGCTCGGCCTAATCCTTTTTGTTCAGGAAACCCCTTGTATTTCCAGACCTTTCTAAAGTCATTGTTGTGGATTCCCAGTACGATTGCTCGGAACTTGTTGTTGGCTAGTTTCCCTGCGCTACCGAACAAAAATTGTTAGCGATAAAGAAAGGAAACATTCGGTCAAACAAAAAAAATGAATGGATGGTACACGACTACCAGGACCAAGGCCATAAGTCCAGGGAACTGTGAAGATATCTTGGTGCTCGTTGGCACTGAACACAAAGTTCTCGGTGACGTGGACGAAGTCATCATCAATGTCTTTTCCAGAATTTAGAAGTTTGATCACCAGTTTCTCGAATGCCTTCTTTACCTTGAGATAGTAGGTCCTAATGGTGTGTTAAACCATATTGTAACAGTAAATTATATCTCAAATACCAAGATTAGTACCTAGGATACGATTTAGCTCTACTACCTCCATGATTAGTCTAGACACGTTAGAAAATACTTGCATTGGGCTAACCCTACAGTGACCAAGAGCTAAGCGAAGAAGAGGGTGGAGAGGGGACAGAACTCCCACTTTCACTATAGCCACTAGTGGAAGGGAAGCTTATACCAATTCCCCTCCTTCGAGTCCCTGTTATTGGCAAGGGTGATTTCAACATCATCAAGAATCTGGTACCTCTGCCGAAATTTTGCATCTCCTCTAGCGTAGAAACCAGTTTTCGGAGTTTGCCCATTTGCTAAAATTTTGAAAATGAAAAATGGATGATAGAAAAGAAAAAATGGGCAAAACTTGTCTCCAAAGTAGCAAAAAAAGCAAGAGGAAAAAGGTGAACTAAGTTATGAGTTGAGTATAGCCCTTCACTAGATTCTGGGTTCCCTCGTCGGATTCTGGTTTCTCACTGGAATATTTGAGGAAGAAGAAGGAGAAATCTCCAAAAATATCAACAATGGGAGAAAATGGGATAAGGACCTCAAAATGGGCTTTTATAGTGATTAAATCAAAACATTTGAAATGCAATTAGTGCGACGTACAGCTGAATAAATGCCTCGTTTACCGAAGCAACGAGTAGCCTCTTCAAGCGCCAGTCCTAGCCTTACACGGCATTGTTAGGGTGCTCACGGTACAATTGTAGAGTAGAAAAGAAGACAGAAAGGCAAAGTGCCAAATGGTGACCGAATAGCAAACAAGAAGCTAGCCGAAGAGGCTAAGGACACAATCCTGAATAGAACTAGCAAAGAGGTATACTCGCTGAACAACAATCATGACCGAAGAAGAGTAAAGAGCTCTAACCCTTCACCAAACTCTTCGGATAAGTGAAGACTTGAGCTGGGAGCAGTTGAAGGCGGACAAATAAGAGCCCAAAAGCCTAGTCCAGAGTTTTAATTACACTAGCCACCCTCAAAATAGAAGCTCAAGAAATATTCAGGCCACCCCAGGTAGGGTGACTAATGACCAGTTCGAGCCACCCCATAAAGGGTGACCCATGACGACTTATTCGAGCCACCCCATAAAGGGACCATGACGACTTATGCCCACGAGTTGCAGTGGTTTAGCCAAGAGGCCTTTGGCGAGATAATCGCCCAAGTGAAACCAAGACTGGTTAGAGATAATAGAAAACCCCTAATATCTCGAGATAAAGATGAGAGATTGAGGAGATCTCAACATCCCACAAATAACCTCTATAAAAGAGTATGCACCCCAGGTAAAATGGTACATAATTTTTATTCCAGTTCTTGCTTAGAATAATTCTTAGAGAGAATTATAACTTGAACGTCGGAGTACTTCTCGGTTAAACCTGACTGGAAAGTACTAACGGCGTTCTTATCTTTGTAGGAGCAAAGGAGGATTCATCACAGAGTTTTACGAGTTCGATTTAAGCAGTTCCGCACCCTTCGCAGTTTTTTGGGATCATTAAAACAAGTGTTGGCTTGGATTGTGCCAACGATTTTCAACTCGCACAATTATACTCTAGCAATAAAATATATTATTTATTGTGTTTTAAAGATAAATAAACGGACAAAAAAATTATTGTCATGACATTCAAGTAAAGCATATATATACGTATATATTAAACCCTAGGGCCAAATGGTATTAAAGTCCTTTTAATCCTCTAATGGGATAAACAACTAAAAGTGATAAGATTATAACGGAAAAAAGACTTTAATGCAAAACATTGGTTCTTTTTAATGTTAATTTAATAAAATATAAAAAATTATTTTTTTAGTTTAAAATAAATAAATAATTTTATATTAAAATGTAGAGGATCAGGATAGGGATTTGCTAGTCCCGTCCAAGCTGGCCGTGACGTCAGGAGAGAATGCCGCGTGCGTACCTGCACAAAAAAGGGGCGAGATGCTCTCCGGTGCCTTTATATTGGCGAACCCTCTGACGATTAAGTCAGGCAAGGAATTTTATAGAGAAATGAGAGCTTGAGGGTAAATTTCAGCAGAGTTTTTGTTTAGTAAAAGAGAGCTTACCTTTATCTTCCAATTTGGTGGCTATTTATAGGGAAACATATTCTTGACCCGTCTTTAGAGTCCGACCTGATTCGAGCGGGTCGGGTTGTACCTCTTTTCTCTGATCAATGCATAGTAATTAATGTCTTGATGGTGACTTATCAGTGTCATCATTGAATATCTCTACAAGATATCTCTACAAATACCTTTGGTCATATCTAGATGTCTATCAGTATTCAGGCCTAGCTTCAGGCCTAATTTTGGGCTAAGGCTAAGCCACCCCCATTTGACCATTTCACCATTGAGTTGGCCTATTTATTATTAATCCTTCGTCATAGTATCACCTCCCAGATATATGTATCACGGGACATGATCTTTAATATTTCCCATTTAGCTCGGACCAGAGTTTAGGCAATTTACTTTGCTCGGCTATCAGTGCCAAGCATTCCTCGTAAAGACGCCGAGCACAAGTTCTTTGGGATGTTGGGGCCGACCTCTCGCTGAGCTCGGGTCTTGTGCCTTGAAGTCTCTCTTGAGCTCGAATACGCTACCGTACAGCTTGGCCTATTGCCCGAGCTGATGTGGACAAGCAGAGGAGTGTTCCGTGCTGATGTGGAGTGTTACTTTGTACGGACTCCACGTGCACTAAACGTGACTTTGGTCGGAACTTGATCCCCCTCATAAAATTACAACACAACTCATACATTTTTTGAAATTATTTGTATTTTGTATAAAAGAATAAAAAAAAATGCTTTAAGATGTTACGCTAACTTCCGTCAGAATTAGGACACAATAAAAACCAATCACAATTCTAAACCGCCGCAAATCGCAACTTCACAAGCGAAAAGGAACTTAAAATTTGGAAGCATCGCAACAAAAAATCAAAAGCTGAAAAAAAAATCCATAAAGTCGAATTAGACTTCAAAAATTATTTCTAAAGTAGCCACTAATTATGTGGGATTTCTTATACAGGAAATGTGTTCGAATATGTGCTCGGATGTGTACTAAAATCTAGCACCAATAACCAAAATGCGTCAATGTAACAAAGGGGAAGAGCCCCATAGCACCTCAGCAACAATGGCTGTAGCCTCTGCCTCAGAAACAGAGGCCTCTCTTGCTCTCCTCAAAATCTCCTTCTTCAATTGCCTCTTCTCCCCCTGTTCCAGTGCCTCCCCCATCTCCAACTGCACAACAAATCTCGTCACACAGCTCGGGAATGGCGTTTCCTCCATTATTCTCCGCGCTTCGGCCTCGGTTTCTCTCTCCAACTCTGTCTGCCCACAAGTTCCTCTGTTTTCTCCATCGCCCAGCCCACCCATCCCAACCGAATCGTCTTCAATTTCGAACCTCCGCAGCTTCACACAGCTCGTCAATGGAGTTTCCTCCATTATTATCCGAGCTTCGTCCGCAGTTTCTCTCTCCAACTCTCCCTCCCGACTACTTGCTCTGTTTTCTCCATTGCCAGACTCACCCATCTCAACCGAATTGTCATCAATTTCTAACCTCTGTAACTGAACTAGTTTCTCGATCAACCCTTCTTGAAGCATTGTTTCTATTGCCTCTTTCCTCCCAAAATAAGCCAATTCGAAAACGCATTCTAAAGCTTCGACTTGAATCGACAAATCTTTTGAGCTCAAGAATTTAATAATCTTCGGAATGTGACCATTTGCTTCCATCTCAGACACCAAGGGGGTTCTGATCAGCTTGATGAGCGAGGAAAGAGCCCGGATCGAGGCCTTGGAAGACGTTAATACCATGTTTCGAGTCATTGGACCCATCAAAACTTCCCCCACGAACACGTCCTTGTTGAATCGAACCAAGGCCACGACCGCTCGAGCGGTCTCTTCCCAAACCCTGTCCGAACATTTGGATTTTGACGCTACCACCGATTCGAGAATCGAGAACGCCTTCGCTCTCAAAACCATTTCTTGGAAATCTCTGTCAAAACCATTTGATACCCGGGTCTCGAACCGGATCAACGCGTCCACTTTCTTTTCTTCATCGACGACGGATTCTTGCAGGACGTGGACGAGGTTTTTTACGGTTTCTTGATCGACCCACGATCGAACTTCGGCCTGAACAGCGGCGGCAATTTGGGAGATCTCGTAGTTGGTGATTTGGCGGCGGATGAAGGAGCGGAGACCGTAATCCTGGAAGTTTTGGAGTTTGTTGAGTTGGGTTTTGAGGTCGGAGAGGAAGTGGGAGAGGTTGAAGAGAGATGGGTCGGCGCGGAGGAATGTGTGTAGCTGGGATTCGAGCTGCAGGAAGGTTTTAATGGCGGACAAGTTAGTGTAGGCGTATATGGGCATGGGTTTGGTTTGTAGATCTGCTGTAGATTTCTTTAGGTCTTCTAGCAATTTCAACTTCTGCTTGTTGTCTTCCTCCTCCATGACTGGTTGTTTTGAAGCGAGAGAGAGAGAGAGAGAGAGAGAGAGAGAGAGAGAGAGAGTTGGATTGCTATGGTAGAAAAAGGAGAGACTTGAACTGCAAGTATGGGTCAGTTTGTATTGCAGGGTGCATGAGGGAGGAGAAAGCTTCAACTACCAGTCAAATTTAAAGGACAGGGACCAATCATTCAAAGCAACGCTGGCCCAACTAAGAGAAAGGATCCTCACTCCCCCATCTAATTGGGTTTAAAATGGAATCTTATAAATTTTTATATTTATATTTTTTTAAGAAAATATTGCAATAATTTGAAAGAATGCAACTTTATCTTGTTAACTCACCTTTCATCAAAGAACAATTATTTAATGTTCTTGAAGCAACGCTCTTAACAAAAGTGGTATTATATGTACCGATTTGACTGAATAAATCGAATAATAAGAAAAGTGATAAAAACATTCATTAGTGACTCAATAAATGTCATTTATCATATAAACATAAAAATGTATGAATATAGGTAGATATTATGGCATACATTATTATATTTTATTTTAAAATTTAAAATATTATATCTGTTATTATATATATTAGTTTTGATAAAATTTATATTTTAAAAATATATTACTTGAGATCTATTGAAAAGATTAGTATTAAAACTAAAAATAGTTTTTTAACGAATAATACCTCATTTAGTAAAAAAGCTTATAAATTGACTTATTAGTTGACAATGCAATTAAATTATCTTCATGCTTTGTCAAAAACTTTAATAAAGAATTTTAAAATAAGTCACTCAACAAGTTTAATACTTTTAGCATAAAGTAAAAATATATTTTAAAAAACCATTACATAGACTTTTAATTCAAACATTTTTATTTTTATATTTTTTTAGTCAATTATAATTTCTAAATTTATCACAATATATACCCTATTCTTTATTCAAAGAAATTTCTACGTGTGGGCATTATTTTACCTTTATCTTTTTTCTTCTTCCTTTCTTTTTTTGTATAATTCAATAAAAAATATCATTATATTTTTTAAGAGGTTCTTTCACTTTGTTTCACTCTCTTTTTCTTTAATTTATTTGTTATCTTCCATAAGTTTTAAATGCATTCCAAGTTGATGTGTTATATATATATATATATATATATATATATATATGTTAATATTCATGTCATGTATGATAATTTTTTATGCTGATAAGAAAGTTTTACAGTGAGAAACTTTTTATACATAAGTTATTATTTACTCAAAATTGAAAAAGCAAAATTAAGAAAAATACCTTTACTTTTTTTAAAAACTTTACATTAAGTTATGAGAAATTTATCACATTCTATATTAAGGTCAAATAAAGAGATTTTATCATATTCTTAAGATTTAACAAAACTAAAATTTCAAATTATTTTAAATAAAAATAAAAATATAATTATTTTTTTAATACACGAGTGCCAATACACGAGATATCTCTCATGCGCTGCAAGAAGATATGCTTTACATATTTTGTATCATGATAAATATAAAAATAATATTGTTCCATTATGTTTCGAAAAATACATGAGAAAAAACGTGAGAAATTTTTTATGCGTGAGAATTTTCTTATACTTTAAATTAAAGTACAAAAATTTCTCATTGTATTAAAAATTTTCTATGCTGAAAAATTTTACTTAAAATTTGGTTATATGGAAAAAATTTCATAGTCTACATTAAGGTAAAATGGTTTTTATATTTGTAAAACTTTAATGAATGGTAATATTATTATTTTAAATTAAGAAGTTAATTAAAAAAAAGCATTTCATGATTAGCTTTCAAGGCTTTTTAAAAATACTATATTTTAATTAATAAATCGGTCTAAGAATCGCCTCTTATCGCTTTGCTTGAGATCTTTAAATCTATTTTTTACTTAGTACATCAACTATTACAAGTTTTTATGCATTACGTGCTTAATGTGTCTAGTCATTTTTTTATATGAATGAATTACCTCAAAGTAAGTCATTTTGAACTCACCCTTAAAACATAAACCTTCATCTACTTACAATCATTCAAAAATCACAAGTATCAGTTAAATTAGAACGCTTCTAGCGAGAGTCGAACACAAGACTTTTGAATTTACAATTAGTCATAGTGACAATCTTAAATTGCTGGATTACCTTTACAGGTTTATCTTGTCACTTTATAATTAATTTTTTTATATAATTTTTTAATATATTATAATATTTGAATTTATCACACTAGATATTTCCTATCCCATTTTTGATCAAGTGAATTCTTGGCGCTTATTTTTTTGCACTCTTTTTATTTATTTATTTTTATTTTTAACAAAACCAAAAAATAATATCAATGAACTTTCTTTTGAATTACTCTCACTTTCTCTTTGCTCTCTTTCATTCCACAAGTTTCATTTTAATTTTTTTAAAAAAAAATTTCTTTGTTCACTGTTTCATTAATCAAACTTAAGCGAGTTGCTGTGATTTTTTTTAGTTTTCACATCATTTGATATGTAATATAAATTTTGTTTGATAGAGCTTAATGGTAAAATTTTTAAAATATAATTTTATTTTATATATATATATATATATATATATAATAAAATTTATAAAATATTTTTAAATATATAAAAATATTTTCAGTAAGAAGTACAAAGGCAAAAAGGTGAAAAACTAAAAAAAACCCTAAAAACCAATAAATAAAAAGAAAAAAACTCAATAATTGCCAAATAAAACTTTTATCTTTTTTAAACTTTAAACCAAAATACTGTGAATTGGGCTTCAAGCGGGAAGCCAAACAAGATCTTAAGAGAGTTGTATAAGAAAAATTATATTTCATTAATTTCTTTAATTTATTGCTAAATAAATTTTTAAAAAGGATAAAAGAATAAAAATTTTAAAGGATCTTTTTCCCCTTGCCTGCATATTTTTTCTTCACCTGTTGAATCTCTCTCTCTCTCTCTCTCTCTCTCTCTCTCTCTCCAATGGCAGTGAATAAGCGATCGAAGCTAATCTTTGTCGAACTATCACTTCTCTTCTGTTTCTCTTCCCTCTCTTCGGCACTTGCGATCGTCTCCGGGTACAATTTTCTTCTCTTATTTTATATTCACTTAACAAATCCTAATTCACTCTTTTTTGGAGGTTTGTAATATGTTGATTCTCTGTTTGGTTGCTGAGAAAATGTAAGAAATAGGAACTTGAGATGAACTTGAGAATCGGAAATATTTCCTCAACATAATTTCGTGTTATTTGGCTAAACCAAACAGAGAAGTGGATATTTGTTTTTTGACGGCATATAATTGATTTATTTGCTTCCCTGTGGGCAGGACTGGTGATGGTTTTACCATTAATGGACGGGTGAAGATTCCATGTATGCTGATTTTTTCCTCCTCATCTTCTTTCTTTCATTCTTTCATTCTTTTTATTTTTTTAAATTAAAAAAAATTGTTTTACTTTCCTCAAGTTTTGGTTGTGTTCAGATCTGATTATGTGTTGAACTTCAAATTTGGATCGTATACTGAACTTCAAGTTTGGATCGTATTTTTATCTGTTATTTTTTCCTACTTAGTGTATGGTGGACCTGAGATACACCAGTCATTTTAGTTTTCTATCATGTATTAGTTGAACTTAATTACAATGATGAAGTTTTAACAGTCAGTGCTTCTGGAATTCTATATATGTTTGTAATATCAGAATATGAATATGTTGCAATGATGAAGCTTTAACATTCTGTGCTTCTTAAATTCTATGTATGTTGTAGTATTACAATATGTCCATGTGATTATTCGGTTATGGTAGGGCCATGTGTTGTGTTGGATACTTGGATTAGGAATAATAAACTGACTTATTCCTTTGATGGGGTTGAGCGCTGGATAACTTCTATGAGTGGTGAATGATTCTCAAATCTGACCCGTCTCCACCCCCTTCCTCTCAGCTGTGGTTAGTCTCTTTGACTTGAAGTAGAATTTTGTTGAGGGAGGTCAGCCATCACAAACTTTGCATTCTTGGCAGTTAGGAGTTTGTGTTATTTGTAGCTTTGATATCAAAAATTAACAAAGCTATTTTTTTTTTATAAAAAAGCAGCATTGATCTGATTGTGGGTTTGATGTCAATTTTGTAGTGATTTGTGCTATAATTCTTCTAAGAACAAGGAAAGAATAAATCTTAGGGAGAAATAAGTTTAGAGGACAAAGTTCAGAATCAGATTTTAAATAAAGAAAGAACGGAGGAGAAAGAAAACATGCAATCTGGATGTAATAATCTCCTTATAAATCACTCCAGTGGTTTGCTTCCTTCAAGTGGTTCTTAGGTCAAATAAGCATCCTGAGATTGGTGGTTTATTTGGAGTGTCCTAAGTTTATGTTTAAATTGAAGTTTGCTTTGATCCCTTCTTTGAACTTTGAGTTTTATGGTTCTTACTATTTGAACAGTGACACCAATGTTTTAAAGGGTTGAAGTGTGACACCAATGTTCCAATTAAAGTGGATCATCAAATTAGAGTAGCGGCACTAAATTACTAAGAGCCTGCTTGGGATATCTTTTAAGCTTGACTTTTAAGAGGTCTAGCTTTTTTGAAAAAAAGAGGAATAAAAAAAAGTTAGTGTGTTTGAGATAATTTGAAAAAAATAGATGTTAGAAGAAAAAAAGAGGAAAAAAAAAGATTTGGCTTTTTTTGAGTTGCCTTGAAAACCGTATAAAGATGGGATTCCAAACAAATCAGCGTAAAAGCTGGGCTTTTTTAAAAAAGCTAGCTTTTTTCTTGATCCCAAACAGGGCCTATGTAGCATTGTCATCATTTTACAAGTATGTGGTATGTATTGTTGTCGATTATGGATATTTCCAGCTAGGGAGATAGTCACACTCTGCCTCAAAGTTGTTGCGATTCGAGTTTAGTAGGTTAAGAATCTAGCTACAAAAGTATTGAGTCCAATGGAGAACAAAATCCTTTCAATGAAAGAGCTAAGTAAAGTTTCACTGGTCACATTCAATCCAAACATCAAATGAACTCTGAGTTAACAATAGGTTATAAAGGAGCGGCCTTGATGCATCTTTTTTTGAAACCTTTTGATAAAGCCCTAGGTATTGCAATTGTGAATGAATCGGATCCAAGATTCAAGTCTAGCTATATATAGAATATTTGAGGGCAGGGACATACAAATAAGCATTTAATCTTTCTAGATCTTGATTGGGATCTAGATCGGCCTCTACTAGTAATGCTTTTATTATCTATTCTTTCTCGTGCAATCATATATTCACTTAAGGTGTCATTGGGGTTATTTAACATGATCCTCTTCTGTAATTATTTGGAGTTAAAGAGCTACCTCAACATCCTTTATGGGTTTGGTTTTTCTACCAAATTGGTATTAGAGCGTCTATACCTTGAATTTTATGGGTCCAAATTCATTGTCGGCAATATTGAATCTGCCAATATACTTTTACTAATTGCATCAGTTATTTAGTTTCTTTGGGAAATTATGAAAATTTAGGATCTTACAATTGCTGCAAAATTTGAAATAGAAAAATTCAATGAATAGATCAACTTCGACCTTTGGATAATGAAAATGAATACCTTTTTGGTTCAACAAATGTTGCAGATAGCACTACGCGGTCAGAATACCTGATCAGAAATAATGATGGTAAAAAAAAGGACAGCCTGGTGCACGAAACTCCCGCGTATGCGGGGTCCAGGGAGGGGGGCGGACCACGATGGGTTGATAGTACGCAGTCTTCCATTGCATTCACAATAGACTGTTTTCACGCTTCGAACCCCTGACCTCCAGGTCACACGACAACAACTCTACCGTTGCACCAAGGCTTCCCCTAAATACTGAAGGATGGTGAGGACCACAAAATGCTAGAAAAGACATGCAGTTCACTACTATTATGCTTAGGCGATAAAGTTGTGGAGAATTGCAGTGTAAATGACAACAACTAAGTTATGACAAAAGTTGGAAAATTTATACATGACAATGTCTCTTACAAATTACTTGTATTTAAAGCAGCGATTGTTCACTCTGCAAATAAAAGATTGTATGTTTGCATCAAACCACCATTATATTTTCAATGGAGTAGTTAATTTGTGAAGCATGGATGTTAATATTGAAGATAAAAATCAAGCCATTATTTTGTTATGTATTCTTTACCATCTTCGTACAACACCATGATGTATGGTAGAGAGATCATATTCATGGAAGATGTTGAGTATGCTTTTAATTCTAATGTGCTGCAGATGAGAGTAAAGGTTTGATTGCACAAGATTGGACAATGAATAAATGTTTTGCCAGTAGTGATCGTGGTGCTAGACGACCGACAATTAAAGAAAAGAAATTCTAAACTAGCAATAGAAACTCAAAATTCAATTTTTATTAATCTAAGTATGATCAATATATTGAAGGACCATCTTATTTATAGTCGTAAATCCTAATTAAAAATAGAAACTTGAATCCTTAACTAAAGAAAACAAAATTATAAAATATCCTAATTAACTGGAAAAAGGAATAAAATATCTAAATAATATAATATTCTAAATAATATCGTAAACAAAAGAAAAATGAATAAAATACAATTCCATATGTTGTCGACATCATTCTCCTCCACTGAAAAAAAAACTCGTCATCGAGTTCGGCCGGAAGTACTGAATGCGTCCATGCTAGTTAATCAAGTAATGGGAATAAGTCAACGACTTCCGATTCTTGTTGCGCCAATAAAGTGTGATCGAAAGACTGTTGACAAGATTCACAAAATAAAGTTTGATAATCCACATAAAATCTTTAACACCTACAAAATTAATCTGGTCAAGAGAAACAATAGGTGAAGAGGATAAAGTCACTGTATGCTCATGCTGAAGAAATTCTGCAAGTGGTGGAAACACTTGTTGTAAAGGCATGTCGTCTACGGCTGAAGCTTGAGGAGGGGGGGCAGTAACATCAACGGACTCAAGATTGTCAAGAGAGTCCTGGTTTGATATATGTGGTAAAGGAACATCTGGGGCAAGATGTGCATTACATGGCAGAACTGGTGGTGTGGAGGTGAGCTTAGAATGATGAATTTCTTCTTCCTCTAGATTAACCTCTACCGCTAAAGCGTCTTCATAGGCAACTTCTAAGTTGTTGTAAGAGTACAACATTTCATCTTGAATTTCTTGGTGTAAACTAAAAAAAAAATCATTAGCAACCTTATAGGGGGCGCGACAAGTGTCAAACAATTTTAATATAATCTTATAACTTTACAAAATAATCAGAGATACTAGAATTTTGTTGCATGAGATTGTTGTTGATCATTTGCTGCCTATGAATTGCTATTATTGATTTTTCAAGGCCATCTATGTTGCTTCGTAAGGAGTGTATAAGGTCTTGAATGATGTTCATGTTATCTTCAAATGAATTCATTATTTTGACTCTTTTTTTTAATGTTTTTTTACTCCCTCTTTTTTTGGACTCTTGTGTTTTTGTGTGTTTTTTCAACTCCTATTTTTTTTGCTTTCGACTCTGTTTTCTTTTCAATTGTTGTATTTTTTTCTGCCCCCTTTTTTTGTTGAAGTAGTGGGCTGGACTTGGTGGTTTTTGGAATGGGCTAAGGTTGGTTTTATGTAGGTTTTGGGGAAAAAAAAGGGGCTGGATTTAAAGTTCAGTAATTAAGCTAGTGTTTTAAATGGTTATTGGGCTGGTTTGTTAGAAATAGTTGGGATTAATGGATTTGGGCCCTTTTTTTTAGGGTTTTAGTGGATATAAGATGGGTAAAGAAAAGGGTTAAAGTTTACAGATCTTGGCTGGTAAGGAATAAAATGAGCTGGGCTTTTGGGTTACTTTTGACAGGGGTTGGGTTCAGTTTTCAAGGGTGGTGTGGGCTGGGTTAAAAGTTATGGGGTCAAGCTTCTTTTAATTTATTTTTTCCAGAGAGAGAGAGAGAGAGAGAGAGAGAGAGAGAGATAGAGAGCTAGGGTTTGAAACCTTGGTATAGGTTGTGACATCCTATTTGTTGTGCCAAGGAGGAGAAGCCACGTCTCTTAAGGTAAGTCGACTTCTCCTTTGGCTCCAACGATAAAGAGCTAACCGTAAGCCCTTCGAAGAGAAGCAATTCAAGAAATCACAAGCCATTCAAGGAACTCTTTTTTTCCATATCTTCGGCTAGGTCTTCATTGCCTGCCTCTCTCTCTTTATTTCTAAGGTTGCCCTAAGCTCTCACTTTCTCTACCTCTGGTGATTTTCGGTGATCTGCAGCCTTTATAGAGCATCCATCTTCCTAGACTCTTAACACCCCCGGTCGAAGATAACTCTTCATTGCCACCCTCTCTCTTTCTTTAAGGTTACTTTGAGCTCTCACTTCCTCCACCTCAATAGTGTCCGGCTATTATTGTACATTCCATCTTCACAGACTCTTACCACTCCAGGTACCACACACCCACATTATACTCCACTAGGAAAGAGTGGTGCCTACCAAATGTGGCTCTTATGAAAACCGCACACGGCTCCAACGACAACCGCTCTCATGCAAGCCTTGAAATTACAGAGTTGTTGGAGCGCAATCATTTCGATGACCTACAGGATGAGCAGTCGTCTAATCTTATCATAGCCGACCAACTTTGCATCGTTATTGATATCCTTGTGGCCATGCAACGAACATAAAACCTTCTCATAGAATCTTTGCTTCCTGGAAAAAGGGAGCCAACTCCGTGGTTCTCAAACTGAAGTGGATGCCTCACCTCTCCCGATGGGCTTTAAGACCCCAGCTCAACTTGACCTTGAAGTACTCAGGGTGCAGCCCCCACTATTGTCGTCTGGAGTGCAACGCCATCAAACCACGGTGCTGCCAGATGTACATGTTATCTCTCAAAGCCTAGGTTTCTCTCTACATCCTCAAGGACAACCTAGTGCCTTTGTGGTTCACCTTACCTTGGACTAGGGAGCTCCTCAACATTTTCCCTCCATTCGAGTAGCTACAGAGATGTTTGAGAGGTTTTTAAATGCTAGCACTATTGAGAAGATAAGAGGGGTTAGCTCTATGAGAGTGAATACAGGAGATCACAGCTCTTTGGAGGAGGTATTGGGGGAGAAACTTGATATCCTTTTAGACTTATTATCGTGACACTAATGGAGCATTGGAGGTGAAAGTCATTATTTATAATGATGCAGAATTATGCCTTGCTAGGATCAAGGATAGACCGGTCTTTGCTCGTGGGAGGCACTCGACCTTTGCTCGGGATTGAACTTTTCATGTTGCTGACTCTAGTGTGGTCGGCGATGTGGCAAGCCAGCCTAGTAGGGCCATCGATGTGTGAATGGAGGGTTCGAGGATGAGGGAAGGCAAAAGGCCTAATTTGGAGGGGAAGCGTGAGGCGATGTGAGGCAATATCAACCTCTTGCGTTCTTTGGAATCACTAGCCTAGCCTAATTGGGGGCTCATAGACTACTATTCCACCTAACTTGGCCACTGATGTACTTGGTGCGTCAGTGCCCGATAAGACATTAGAGGGCAAGTCTAAGTGTTGGACAAATCGAGCTCTGCCTTGATGGTTGTACGACTCAACATAACTTGACTTGCCCAGTTGATCTCTATTGAGCAGTCTCTCTCGCACTTTGTCTATATTCAAGAGAACCATTGACCCCTTGGCCACATTCTCTCACAAGCATTTAAAGAGTCAATCCATGAGTACTCATCACCTGACCTACTAGTGCACTCATGCATTAATTGCTCACCGAGACATCCTACTTATGCTTGCCTTTCAGCCACTCTGGATTGCCCCTCACTTGCCTAGGGTGGAGCCATATCTCCTTTGCGATCGTGAATTAAAGCTAATCAATTCCTTGCACATTTTCCATGTGGTGTCAGTGATACAACTTAGATATGCAAAACTTGTCAAATCATTGCATGTTTCCCATGTGGTGCCAACATAGTGTCAAGTCCTCTCCTAGACCTAAGCAATGATACACAGATTCAATTCTTAGCCTTTTCTCTTCGTTTGATAATATAGTCCCTAGAAACTCTTAATCCTGATTCTATACTTCTTTTGCCTTACACACCGGATCCCTCACTATCTACCTCAATTATCATTCAATTCGGCTTGCCATAAGAAATTCAAGATAGATGTGCAAGATTATTAGAATAAAATCTTGTAATTTTCATTCCACATGGATCAAGCCTTTCTCATACAAAGCACAATGTTGCGTGATCCTATAACGTACATGTATGTGCGCACAAATTGATTCGTGCCATGAGTATATGTGCATGCCGCAAGGGGCATTAATGTGGGTATTTGGCCACCTATATGCCACGTGGCTCCCGAGGAGGGTCAACAAGAAAGTCATCCAAGCTCCTTGCCTCCTATGAGCAAGCTATTTCTCCTTGATTATGTAAGCTATCTTAGCTCGGAGGCGTCCTCTATGCCTCCAACATTAACATGGTCTCCTTGATTGGGTGGCAGGGTCTGGACACCTCTGCCTAAGACCAAAGAAGGCTTGTACCTTGGGGGCTAAGGCAAGGGCTTGTCAATGGAGTCGTCCTCCCCGAGGACGGCTTTACCTTGACCAATCATACGGAGAGAGACGTTGACCAAGTCACTTAACACTTGGGAGCGTATATCATGCTTGTTTTTCTAGTGATCTGCATATAATATGCCTTCTTATATCTTATACCTACCACCAATCAGATGATAGATATACCAAAGGCTGGAATCTTAGAGCAGACTGTGACATCCAATTTGTTGAGGCAAGAAAGATAAGCCACCTATCTAAAGATGAGTCGACCTTTCCTTTGGCTTCACCCATAAAGAGATGAACCTAAGCTCTTTGGGGAGAATTTGATGCAAAAATACTCGGCCTCTCGTTCATGAAAGTGTATGACCATCGAAAGGCCTTATAGTATTAGTAGAGGCGTGGCCCACCGTTGGTGGATTGCCGTTGGATGGCCTATATTCAATGGGAAACGGCCCAACGGTCAGTACTCATCATTATGCTATGTCTGGGGCTGTTTTTTGGTTAAATTTCATCATTTGGGCCATCAAATCTTCAAATATGTCGTTTTAGGAAAAAATTGATTTGTTAATTACTTATCCCTAACAAATTTGTTTTAGGCTAGATTTTTTTTTTTACGATCTTAATTTTGATTCTAGTTTCCAGATTTGAGGTTAAATCAAATCTTTCCATTTTTGGCATTTTTTTATATTTTCTCTTACTTTCTGTTTGCCAGGCAATTATTGCTTTTTTCCTTTATGTTTCCTAATTAGGATGGGATTTCGTAGGTTATAAATGATGGCTGTTATAAATGATGGCTGTAAGTCTTCAGGCAATTCATTTTTTGATTGACTAATAAGATATTGAGAGTTTTCTATTTGCTGTTAATTCTGGTATTCTTGTGAATCAACGGGTTGAAGAAGGTTCTTGTGTTTGGTATTCATTCTTGAATTAACAAATCTAAGTTCTTATCGTTGTTTTTTGTTTTCGATATTCATTCTGAGTGAACGAATTCAAGTCCCTATCACTTTTCTTTATTCTACATGCTTCCGCAACATCAGTTGGCATCAGAGCAGGGCAACGTTCTTGTAGCCATGCCACCGAGAAAGCAACGTGCCATGGAGTAAGTCTACGAGCAAGGCAACACTAATCGGGGCTTTAACCCAACAGGTTGCAGCCTTGACCATTGCTCAGCTGCAGCAACAACAACAACCGCAATAGCACTATCAACAACAAGCCCCTCAAATTCCACTTTTTGTGGAGGATGAGGCCTGAGAGGACATTACGGAAGAGGGCGAAGATAACCCCTTTGGTAGGAATTGGCCTAGGGGAAGAGGAGGAAGACCAGATGCTGAGACGAGATCGCATCGGTAGGCCTAAAGATTGAAGTTCCTGAGTTTCACAGTAGTGTGTAACCAGAGGAGTTTTTGGATTGGCTCCTTACAGTAGAAGAGGCCTTGGATTTCAAGAGGTCCTAGATAACAAATGGGTGTTGCTGTTGGCTACTCATTTTCGTGGAAGAGCCACCACCTGGTGGCAACAAACGAAGGTTACTCGAATATGATAAGGGGAAGCAAAGATTACTTCTTGAGATAAGTTGAAAAAACAAATGCGTTTGGCATTCCTGCCATACAATTATGTGGGGGTAATGTGCCAATTGTCACAGAATCTGCTATAAGGAGTGAAGACGGTTGATGAATATACTATTGCCTTCTTTCAGTTAGTGGCATGCAACGGCCTTGTTGAGACAGAAGAGCAATTAGTGTCTTAGTATATTGGGGATTAGTTGCATTGGGGATCAGTTGCAGCCTCAATATCAGGATACATTAAATTTGCTCAACCCATATTCAGTTTCTGAGGCACGTCCGAGGGCTTTGCAGGTGGAAAAGCAGTTGAAGCGACGTTTGGGTAATTCTGTTTGGGCAAGTAATGGTGGCCAAAACGCCCCTAGTTCTGTACCAAATATTGATCCAGCTGTTGATGTGCGAGGTCATATTCAGACAGGAGTTCCTAGAAAGATGCGTGTGGCTGCAAAAATAAGGCACCGAGGTAGAAGTCCTGCTGTTGGAAGTGGGTTGTGCTGTTTCAAATATGGAGAGCTAGGACATTGTGCCGTTGATTGTAAAAAGGGAGAACGTTATTGAAATGGTTTGTTTATAGAATGAGGTGATTATAGAAGATGAAGATGGCGAAGAATTGTAAGCTATGAAGCATGGATACTTCAAAAATGGCGCCGTACACGTATCGGATACGTATCAATACCGATACACGCCCGATATGCCGGGATACATATCGGATACGGCTGGAAAGTATCCAGAAATTATTTTTTTATTTTTTCAATTCTGGATACGTCTCAGATACGTTTGGGATACGTCGGGATACGTTTGGAATACGGAAGAATGAGAAAATTTTTGGAATCTCAAAAGACCGAGCAGTAAAAGTTAAATCCCTAAAGGAAAAGATCACAAGAAGGCTTTTTAACTTCACACAACATCGTCGTCAAAGATAAAATTGCAAAACAATTAAGAGGAATACTGAAAGAGTCGCACTGTCGCAGTCTCGCAGAAATCAATTACAATTTTCAATCAAGCTCTTCGGTGTCCAATCTAGCCCTAGCGGTGTTCAATCGAACCCTAGCAGTCGACATTGAAGTTGTATTGGATTGAAGTTCAATGTCGATCGTGATTGAGCAAGCCCTAGAAGTCGACGATCCAGGACCAGAAGTTGATTGAAGCTTTACAGGTCAGTCGATAGTTGATTCTTGCTTTGTTTCTCCTCCTTCTGTGTTCTTCTTGACTTCTCATCTTTCGTTGCCAACTTGCCATCGTTCTTATTGGTTTTCTGAGTTTTCTCTCTGTCTCGTTCTCATCTCTCTCTCTCTCTCTCTCTCTCTCTTAAAAAGTTAAAAGACTTTAGTTTAGAATAAAAAGTTAAAAACTAAAAGCTGTGCGTGTGCACTGTGCTACAGTAGCACTAGCACTTTACCCCGAATTGGTAAGTAATTTTTTTAGTATAAAGAATGCTTCTCATAAATAAAATTATATTACTGAAGGGGGTCGAGCTGAAGTTGATATTACTGAAGACTGAATAGTGAAGAATGATGATTATTAGTTTAAGATAAATGTTTTGTTATGTTTTAAACTAAACTTTCTTTTGCCATGTGTTGGATGCCTAAAAGAAACAATTTAGTTAATATTTTGGTTTTATTGTCAATCTATCATGAATTCATTTTTGCATTTAACTTAATTTTATGAATAATATAATACTAAATACAAATATATACTAATATATATAAAATTTACAAACGTATTCTAGCCGTATTCATATCCTATTTTTTCCATCATTCCACTCAACAAAAATTGTTGGAAGCGACCACCAGATACAAGAATGAAGTTGATCGAAAGCGTCGTCTTATAGAATTTGATGTGGGAGACTTTGTGTGGGGTGTCCTTTCCAAAGAGAGATTCTCAATTGGTGAGTATAACAAGTTATCGGCAATGAAGATTGGCCCATTGGAGATAGTTGAGAAGATCAATTCTAATGCATAGAGATTGAAGCTTCTTAGCCATATCCACACATTTGACGTGTTCAATGTTAAGCATCTTATTCCATACAGTGGGGATAGTTCTAATGGCGAGCCTACAAATTCGAGGGCAAATTTCCTCCACTCTGGGGAGGATGATGCAAAAATATTCAGCCTCATTCATGAAGGCCCAACAGTACTAGTAAAGGCGCGGCCCAACGTTGGCAGATTGACGTCGGAAGGTCCATATTTAATGGGAAGCTGGCCAACGATCAAGACTCATTGCTACACCATGATTGAGGCCGTTTTTGGGCCAAATTCCATCATTTGGGCCGTAAAATTTTCAAATTTTTCGTTTTAGGAAACAATTGATTTGTTAATTACTTATCCCTTACAAACCCATTTTAGGCTAGGGTTTTTCCTACAATTTAATTTTGATTCTAGTTTCCAGATTTGATGTTAAATCAAATCTTTCCATTTTTGGCACTTTTGGATTTTCTCTTAGTTTTTGCTTGCCAAGAAATTGTTTCCTTTTTCCTTTTTGTATCCTAGTTTGGATGGGATTTTGTAGGTTATATATAATGATTGTAAGCCTTTGAGCAATTCAATTTTTGATTGATTACTAATATATTGAGAGTTTTTTCTTTACCTTTAATTCCCGTATTGTTGTGAATCAACGAGTTGAATAAGCTTTTTATGTTTGGTATTCATTTTTGATCAATGAATTTAATTTCTTATCCTTGTTTCTTGTTTTCGTTATTTATTCAAAATCAATGAATTCAAATCCTTATCATGTCTCTTTATTCTACATGCTTCCGCTACATCACAATTCAAGTAATCTCAATCCATGCAAGCAACTCTTTTCTCACATGTCTTCGGCTAGATCTTGACTGTTAGCCTCGCTCAAGCTCTCACCTCTTTCACCTCTGGCGGTCTCCAACTATTGTAGTGCACTCCATCTTCTCTAACTCCACCACTTTCGATACCACACACCCACATCATACCCCTTAAAACCAAGTATTTCATAACTTAAACATCTATATATTATTCACATATTAATTGAATTCCATAAAAAATGATAATATTAATCTTGCATGGTATGTTAGTCATTGTTCCATCAATACTTTTTAGTCCACTATCATTCTCACTAGATGGTATACATCAATAGGTATAAATATTCGTGAAAGTAAGAAATCAGATCGACAGGTATAAATTTACATTATCCTTATTTTATAATTGTATGCCTGGTTGTTTTTTCAAAGCTTTTAATGCATTTTCATTTGAGTCTTAGTGATAGATGCATGTATCCTCAAGTGCATAAATCGGTTCTAAAAAAAGTAAAAAATAATAGTAAAAATTATTAGGACGAGCATCTAACACATGTCCACAATGTCCAACGATTATCAATGTCAGAAACTGTGTACGACACCAACACGCCACCTTCTTCGAATTATCTGCGCTTCTTGAGTTGAGTTTATATTCCGTTTTGACAAGTGCACTTATATGATTAGACAATAATGTTCTTTCTTGATTAGTGGAAAATGGGTAAAAATAATTAGGAACTTAGGTGGTGTTTGGCATTGCTGAAACTGTGACTTATTATAGATTTTAGCTTG
This sequence comes from Heliamphora pulchella, assembly GCA_032270985.1. Taxonomy (NCBI): domain Eukaryota; kingdom Viridiplantae; phylum Streptophyta; class Magnoliopsida; order Ericales; family Sarraceniaceae; genus Heliamphora; species Heliamphora pulchella. The sequence goes on from JAULJZ010036974.1 coordinate 25,360, forward strand.
TAGCAAAAATTGTTAGTATTTGGTAAAGATTGTAGCTTGTACTTGAAATAAAAGAAAAAATAGTTATAGTTTGAAGTAGAAGTTGTGAGTGTTTAGAACAGATTGTAACTTGTAGCTAAATTTAGTGGTAGAAAGCTAAAAACTAGTGGCACTAGCTTTGCCAAACACCCTCTTAGAAAAATCCTTGTGGGTGTAGTTGGCCTAAAACTTGTCAAACTTATATTCTAGCCATTTTATGGTTGTTTTGCTAAGTTTCATCTATTTCTGTTTCGTTTGGCTAATTCTGTGCCAAACCCGGCATAGAACTTTTACATTTTGAATTGCAAATGTGTTTTTGTTAGAGGATATATCTGTAATCAATTTTTTTTTTGTTGAGATAGGTTATTTGATATGATGTATATAAATCAAATTTCAGTATGATCAACATATATATTATTTTGTTGTAGTAATTTATTTGAGACCAAAACTGTTCGTGTTGAACTAATATCTTCAACTTTAAATTGACTTGAATATGTGGGTTGCTATTTGCAAACTATAACAATTGACTGGTTTGGTTTGTGACGCCCCGAATTTCAGATAACATCCAAAGCGACAAAATACTATAGGTGCAGAAAAAAATATACAAACCATCCATCCAATGTAAAAGTACTACGAAGTTTTGAAGATTGCATCCCAAAAAGAAAAAGGCAGAAGCCCAAAAAAAATGGAATTCTGGCTATAAAGATACAAAATGGGTAAACGTGACCGAAAAGGAAATCCAAGAATTGGCTCACGTGAGCCAAGGTTCCACCGAGTCGTCGTCAAAGAAGGTGGTAGTCTTGTTCGGCTAGTCTAGACTTGCCATGAAACGCCATGAGCTGCGACGCCCAGTAGAAACCAAAAATATATATAGTATTTTACCAACAACATGATAAGCAAATTACCGAGCACAAAAATAGGATATGCATGATAATATTAATGATGATGATTCTTTATTCAATTACTAAGGTTGGTTAAACTGAGTCATTCTGGGTTCATCTGACCAAAAGAACCATCCTAGCCTCGATTAACAAACACAAACCAAGTTTACTGACCGAATACAGCGTTCCTTCAGCTACAGTGATTACCTCATAGTCGAATTAAATATCCAACGGTTTCATCCAAGGGGTAAGGGCGAGGACTCCACGACTTCAGGCCTTCGAATCTCAAGTCAAGGTCTAATTTGCGATCAACGAAATGTCTACACCGAATTTATTTAACCGTTCACATCCTTCTCTACCGAGGACCAACCTCCTTAAAATTATGTCGAGGACCAACCTCCAAAAATATATCCGCCGAGGACCAACCTCAAAAAAGGTATTCGCCGAGGACCAACCTCGAAGAAAAAGATACCGAGGAATTATCTCCAAGGTGTCTGCCTACGGTTTGCTTCAACAATTATCTTTATTAGAATGGTATGTGATTCCCGCAACTTGTACCCGATGAGTAAAAGCATACAAACCCATGATCTCAGCTACTAATTCATCATTTGGATAGCAATTTAGTGTAAGATGTAACGCTTCGCATGTGAATATCAAATTTTATCATGTCAAGATTTGGTAATACTCACACGTCACATAAGCATGATACATATCACTCCACATTATCAAACTTTTAACATATTAAAACGCAATCACTTAATCACATTGTTTTCAACAATATTCTTTCTCAACTATATACACATGAACAAATATCATAACATGACAAAATAATGCAACAATAGGTACTTAAAAATTTACCTTAATATTCTTAAAGAACTAAAATCACAGCAGTAAATAAGCAGACCAAACCGCTGCATTTAGGGTTTTAAAAATAGAAAAACTTCACTAAAATTTCTAAAATTTTGCCTCTGCATTTAGGGTTTTAAAAATAGCAAAACTTCACTAAAATTTCTAAAATTTTGTAGGTAGCTAATTTAAGATGTCCCCTACACTTTTCATAAAGAAAACTTTTCTTAGATCCTTCTCTAAAACTGAGTTATATTTCAAACAAGAAAGAGTGGCAGATCTGGTTTGCCTTAAGAATAGAGGAGGGAGTTTGCCACCAAACTTTAAAAATCCAAACAGTGCATTTATCCATATGTTTTAATTTTTGATACTTTTGTAGAAATGCATATGGATGTTAAGGAACTCTGAGACTTGACCTTGCTAAAAAATACTTGTATATTGGGAGAAAATAATTATTAACTACAGTGTCTAGACCTGGCACACCTAGGAAAAAATAACTTAACTTTTTCTATACATGTGCTTTTCGAGTGATTCCATTGGGGTTGAAAAGATAAGACATAAATTTAACTTCTCTCACTGGTTTCATGCAAGAAGCATTTTTCTACAAGAAATGGCACTATTTTAAAGTCGGCTGTTCAAAACAGTGTTTTAGCCATTTTGGGATTGAAAATTTTAAAAAATGAGGAACCTGAAATTAGGTTCCACAAAAATTCGTACATGCAAAGACATCTATATTAGTCTACAGAAGAATTTAGAGATCAAAGGGATAGGATTCAACCCCACAATAAATTCAAGCAAAACATGAATTTTCTGCAGGATTCATGATGCTGAACAAGAGAATAACACATGCATAACCCTAGAGCCCTTGATTCTTCATTGCATGGCTCTACCCATCACATATATATGGTTTATATATGAGTTGTAGATCATATTCAAGAATCAAAACTCAAATAAAATGAGTTTTAGAAGAAGAAAAGAAAGGGGGATAAATTTGGTTCATAACTTATCTCATGGAAAGGAGATGAGGTATAAACCTGCTTTGAGCATTTAAGGGCCAAGGATTTGCCTAAAAAGAAAAATACATACATATATAATTGATTTCTACCTTGAATATGCTGAAGAGAACATGAAACTTTGACAAAGAAGTCCCCTTTGATGAATGTAAGAACAAGGAAGACAACCCCCAATTTTGAAGACCTCCCCTCCCTTCTTCTTTCCTCTCTTTCTCTCCAATTTTCCTCTCTATTTTCCCACTCTAGAATTTGGTAAAGACAAGGTGGAGGGGCTGAATTTGCTGATTTTTAAAGGCCAAGGTCGTGTGGTGTTGTAATGATGCAAGAGAAGAGGTTTGGCCATACAAAATGCATGCAAGCCTTACATGACTTGACATGGGGAGATTTTTTTTTCTATATTTTGTATATCATGGGTGGGTTGGCTGACCAAGCAAGGTGGGGCTAATGATTTTCTGAATTTTGTATGTATAAAAGTGTAAAAATGGTCAATGTGGGTATAAATATATACTACATTGCTTTAAAAAATGCTTAAAACAACCTTAAAATAGAAAAATAGCCACTTTTTCTAGAGAATTGAATATAATTAATAAAATTATAGTTAGTACATTATATCTATAATTTAATAACATTATTATAATATTTGAATACATGCACATAGATGATATAAGTCAAAATAAATCTTTTTGTAAGAATTTGTAAGGTCGGCTTTTTTAATTGAAAACTAGTATACGTAGTTTTTATTAATTAAATTAAGCTATATAAACATATTATTTTAAATCAAATTAAATTTATAAAATTTTAGTTATGGTAATTAAAATATATAAAGCCTTGTTTGGCTCAAAAGAAGAATTTCGGTGGGCAAAAAGGCTTTTTATTGGGTTTTTTTAGGCTTACTTTCAAGAATTGGGCATTTTAGTTCAATTTGGGCTTAAGGAATAATTTGATTGGCCCAACTAGAGTTTTGGGCTACATGGGCTTCTCTCAAGATCCATGAGAAAGATCGGGACAGAAAACTACTCGAATCGAACACGTATGAACAAAATCGAATTTTTGAATATTATATATATAGGGCCATGTCCAAAATCCCCTCTAAAGCTCCCTCCAGAGCATCCTTTAAAGAACCAACAAAGGTAATGAATAGTCTCCGAAATTCCACACGCGCACAACATGCCAAGGGTAAAACCCCTCTTGGTAAGGCCTCAAAAGAACAACCTCAATATTTCCCACGAAACCCAAATCCCCATCATTCCTCTCGAAGATGATGACTTCAAAGTTTTACAAACAACATCTGACAGTCGAACCTCTTTGGTATTAACCAAAGTTATTGGCAATTATTTGCCTTCAAAGTGGTGTTACCCACCAAAATCAAATACACCCTCTAGACTCTTATGAATCTATTCTCGTTAAGGTTGGATCCATAAAAATTCAACACAATTCGAATGACAATAGTGATACTATTTATTATTCGAAATATGTGATTCAAAAAATTATTTCCAAAAAAGAATGGGGTCATGGCAAAGATTTCAATAAATAATTTAAAAATACTGTCATAAGACCACAACACTATAATTATTATGATTATCAAGATTCTTTTAGATATGTATTTTCTTTGCAAAATCAAATGATGAAACATTCATGGTTCATCAAGTTTTGTCAAAACTTTTCTTCAATTATTCCCAGTTGGTTCATTGACTGGTGGTATGAATTTGGTTCACATTCGGACATCCGTCCTTCAACCCTCCTTTAATCTTTGGATTTATACACCAAATTTACCAATCCTTTCAAACCCATCTTGCTTCATTTTTATGCTAACTTCAGCTTGCCATGGCTCTTGACCTGGAAATATACCTATGATGTCCAGCAAAATATCCCTTGTGCCGCCAATATGCTACAAAATGGTGGGATAAGTTTGAAATTTCCAAAGAGTATTACCCAGATTATCTCCACAAATATTATTCAAAAGCCTTTACTTCCAAAGACTCTTATGCCTCAAAAGTTGCTTTAACATCATCACCTAAATCTACAACCTCATCATCCTCTGATTTTATTAATATCAATTTAGTTGCCATTAAAACCAAAGTTTTATCCCAAAACCATTCTTTATCCAAAGATGCTTTGAAAAAAGAAGTCATTCAAAAAATGAATACCCAATTGGACTCCGATGACTTACTTGGTGAAATGTTATCACCAATTAGTCCCATTAGTCCTCAATCCAATGAAGATAATTGCTTTGTCATAAATTTTGATTCTGCTTCATTATGAAGCCAGGCCATTCCAAAATGCAAGCCCATAATTTTGTCTATTTTCAAAAGCAAAACCCATGCATTCCACCAACTGTCGGCCATATAATGAAAAAATTCCCACTCAAAGTTGCCAAAGTCAAGTTTTCTCCAATATCAAGATTCGCCATAGTACCCTGTACTGTTCATCCACTATCGACACCAGCAGTATGCCTCAGAAGTCAAAAGTGTACAATATTCTACTGTTCACTTCAACAATCGGCCAACAACTGTACCAGACAATGTACTGTTCCTCAACAGTAAAAGCACAGTGCTCCAACGCGTGATTTAACAGTTCGCTCAACAGTGCCTTGTCAAACAAAGCACAGTACCCGACAAACTACTATTCATGAATAGTAGTCGGTAAAAAATTCAAAAGTTGTACAGTAGTTTTCATTATTTGAAGTTACTGCGTATTTTTGCCAACTCAATGTTTTTTGAAGTCCGGAGCTGTGTCTCTCCTCTATATAAGGGGCTGTCTTCCCTCTTGTAAGGCAATAAGTTTTAAAACCAAATTTCCTTTGTATCAATGGTGTGTAATCCAACTCATCTGTATACATTACTTTCAACCTTCTACCTCAAAGCTTATAAGTCTTCAATCAATCAAAAGATCTATCATTGCTCTTCTTGTCTTTTATTTTGATTTATGTTTGAATGTTTATGATTAACATGATCTATGAGTATGTGTGGGCCTGATTTATGATGGTATCAAAGCCATGTTTTTGTATAAGTTGCAGAAGTAACTCGTCATAACACGTGATAACGGAACGACATGACGTCGGAGCAAAGGTTGTATGTCTCCACTAGTTGTCAGTAAGACCTAGTACACACGTTCCTTATTGACTGTTACTGTGCACAATTACATTTAATATGGTTAAATTAATTAAGATCATTCACCCATATTCACCCATAATTTCACTGGTGAAGATTTTTCACGAACACTTCAGATTATAAATCAAAGTGAAATAGCTATAGAAAATATGGAAAAAGTTTTAGCAAATTGGAATATGCCTAGAAAAAATATTAATGAATTATATGATAAAAAATTTGAATTATAACAAACGTATAAAATCAAAACGGTAGAACAAATTTTACCTGTAACGAATCAATCTCAAACCTTTCAATTATTAGATCCTCAACTAATTAAAAAATTTCAACAAAAATTTAATTATTTACATCTAGATTTAGTCCAAGTAGGTATTAAACCTATGATAAAATTAAATCTAAATAAATCAATAATATGTTCATTAGTAGACCTAAGACACTTATTTTATTCTGATGCACTCTTAGGAACAATTAAAACAAGTTTGGCTCATGGTCTAGTATACTTTGAATGTTTTTCAAACTTCGAAGTATCTTTACATGATCCAACTATTTTAAAACATTAACTCTCCAAGTACAAACAAAAAGATATGATATTGATGAATTATCTTTAAATTTAAAAATTACTTATCGTGTATATCTCAAAGCTATGACAACATCAGTTCCCATGTTTAAAGGCATTACAAGCCCACATGGATCTACAATAATGTTTCAATCTAATCCAAATACATCTCGAGTATATATACCAAGAGTAATTACATGGCATGAGATTGAAGATTCTGATGATCAAGATAATAACACATGGAATTTTTTCCAAATTATGCCTCCTCAATCTATTACTAGAAATGAAGTCCAACCAGATACTATCACTGAATTCCCTAATGGTTCTGTAACAATTCAATTTCCATCAAGACCAAGTACCTCCTCAATTCAGTCAGAACCAACACCATCACCTTATCAAACTCCCTTGGTTCGATCTAGATCTAATAGATCACATCAATATTACACACCACCAAATAGATTCACGTTTAGTAGTTCATCTCTTGATTATAATATGACTGGAATACAAATAGAAAATCAAATTCCCCAACTAGTATATCATACACCTGATTTTAATCCAACTAATACTATTGACATAGATTTAAGTACATTTAATATTAATGTATTAACTACACCAACACAATAAAAAATAAATGAATTCATGATTAAACAAATAGATCAAGAATTTTCAAAATTTTATAATTGTTTTAATCGAAAATATCTTGCTCATTATCATACCCAACATGATGTGTATATTATCAAACAAGAATATTTAGATTTTCTGGAAGAATCTGATACTCCAATCCGATTTTTCCCATAGTACTTTAATTTTTATTGTCCTGACAATGAAATTGAAGTTTTTGACACAATTGTAGCACAATTTATTAATACTTTTGAGAAAAAATGGAATACGTCTGATGGTGAACTATAATCCGTTCATCCACCCAGTCGTACAGGTACAATTCAATTAGGTCAGGTTATTAAGGCTCGTCCTTTTGCTGAGGCTGACCAATATATTCCTCGTCAACTTAATTATACCAATGCCCCATCTTCAAACCCTGGGAGAATAGGTCACACGATTAGAAAAATTGGAAACCTCTGCCTCTTACACGGTAGAAACTCATTTAAAAAAATTAGATGCAATTTACAATTTAGTAAAAAATTTAGATCTCAAAGCTGCTACCCCAAACTCTCCTTATCTAAACCACAATCCATCATTAGTAAAACCTTTACCAACACCTAATTATACATTACAAAAACCCTCACAAGAATTTATTAATCAATTATATCAATCACTAAATCGTTCAACACAAACTACTAATCAACCATCCACATCTACTACAGTCACTCCAACCAAAGAAGAAAATACCCAATCAATTCATGTGTTAGAAGAAGAGGAAAATGATGATGAAGAACTACAAAATTTGTATTCTCAATTCCAATAACCCCGGGTCAAATACAAGAAACATATATTATCCCTAAACCATTAACAAGAAATTATTACCCTTAACCAACTCCAATTGATATTCAATATGAGGAAAAACCTTTAAATATCCCAATGATTTTTAATGGTTCCAGTCTTGTTGAATGAAATCTTGATGGAAAATTAGATTATCAAATAATATAAATGGGTTAACATATGATGATGACTGCTAATGCTGCCTTAGCACAAAATCCCTCACGGTGCCTTTTGGACATTGAATGGAATGTTATGCCTTTTGGATTAAAAAATGAACCATCTGAGAGATTTGCATCATTATTTGTGGGATTTTGTGCTAAGGCAGCATTAGCAGCCATCATCATATGTTGACTTATTTTTATTATTTGATAATCTAATTTTCCATCAAGATTCCATTCAACAAGATTGGAACCATTAAAAATTATTGGGATATTTAAAGGTTTTTCCTCATATTGAATATCAATTGGAGTTGATCTAGGATAGTAATTTCTTGTTAATGGTTTAGGGGTAATATATGTTTCTTGTAATTCACCCGGGGGTGATTGGATTTGAGAATACAAATTTTGTAGTTCTTCATCATTTTCCTCTTCTTCTAACACATGAATTGATTGGGTATTTTCTTCTTTGGTTGGAGTGACTGTAGTAGATGTGGATAGTTGATTAGTAGTTTGTGTTGAACGATTTAGTGATCGATATAATTGATTAATAAATTCTTGCAAGGGTTTTTGTAATGTATAATTAGGTGTTGGTAAAGGTTTTAATAATGATGGATTTTGGTTTAGATCAGGAGAGTTTGGGGTAGCGGCTTTGAGATCTAAATTTTTTACTAAATTGTAAATTGCATCTAATATTTTTAAATGAGTTTCTACCGTGTGAGAGGCAGAGGTTTCCAATTTTTCTATTCGTGTAACTTGTTCTCCTAGGGTTTGAAGATGGGCATTGGTATAATTAAGTTGATGAGGAATATGTTGGTCAGCCTCAGCAAATACCATGACCTAATTGAATTGTACGACTGGGTGGATGAACGGATTGTAGTTTAGCATCAGACATATTCCATTTTTTTCTCAAAAGTATTAATAAGAGTCGGGAACTTCAATTTCATTGTCAGGACAATAAAAATTAAAGTACCATGGGAAAAATCGGATTACAGTATCAAATTCTTCTAGAAAATCTAAATATTCTTGTTTGATAATATACACATCATGTTGGGTATGATAGTGAGCAAGAAATTTTCGATTATAAAATTCTTAATCTATTTGTTTAATCATGAATTCATTTATTTTTGATTGTGTTGGTGTAGTTAATACATTAATATTAAATGTACTTAAATTAAATCTATGTCAATATTATCAGTTGGATTAAAATCAGGTGTATGATATACTGGTTAGGGAATTTAATTTTTTATTTGTATTGCAGTCATATTATAATCACGAGATGATCTACTAAACGTGGATCTATTTGGTGGTGTGTAATATTGATGTGATATATATCTAGATCGAACCAAGGGAGTTTGATAAGGTGATAGTGTTGGTTCTGATTGAATTGAGGAGGTACTTGGTCTTGATGGAAATTGAATTGTTATAGAACCATCTAGGAATTCAGTGATAGTATTTGGTTGGACTTCATTTCTAGTAATAGATTGAGGATCTAATAATTGAAAGGTTTGATATTGATTTGTTACAGGTAAAATTTGTTCTACTGTTTTGATTTTATACGTTTGTTTTAATTCAAATTTTTATCGTATAATTCATTAATATTTTTTCTAGGCATATTTCAATTTGCTAAATTTTTTTCCATATCTTCTATAGCTATTTCACTTTGATTTATAATTTGAGGTATTCATGAAGAACCTTCACTAGTGAGATTATGGGTGAATGATCTAATTAATCTAGCCATAGTAAATGTAATTGTGCTCAATAACAGTTAATAAGGAACGTGTGTACTAGGCCTTACAGACAAACAAGGGAGACATACGACCTTTGCTCCGACATCATGCCGTTTCGTTATCACGTGTTACGACGAGTTACTTCTACAACTTATAAAAAACCATGGCTTTGATACCATAAATCAGGCCCACACACTCATGGATCATGTTAATCATAAACATTCAAACATAAATCAAAATAAAAGAGCAATGATAAATCTTTGATTGATTGAAGACTTACAAGCTTTGAGGTAGAAGGTTGAAAGTAATGTATACAAATGGGTAGATTACACACAATTGATGCAAAGAAAATTTGGTTCTAAAACTTATTCCGTCTTACAAGAGGAAAGATAGTCCCTTATATGGAGGAGAGACACAGCTCTGGACTTCAAAAAACATTAAATTGGCAAAAATACACAGTAACTTCAAATAATGAAAATTACTGTACAACTTTTGAATTTTTTGCCGACTACTATTCATGAATAGTAGTATGTCGGGTTCTGTGCTTTGTCTGATAAGGCACTGTTGAGCGAAGTGTTGAATCACGCGTTGGAGCACTGTGCGCTTTTACTGTTGAGGAACAATACATTGTCTGGTACAGTTGTTGGCTGATTGTTGAAGTGAACAGTAGAATACTGTACACTTTTGAGGCATACTGTTGGTTTCGGTAGTGGATGGATAGTACAGGGTACTATGGCGAATCTTGATATTGGAGAAAACTTTTGTCTTTGGCGACTTTGAGTGGGAATCTTTTTATTATATGGCCGACAGCCGGTGGAATGCATGGGTTTTGCTTTTGAAAATGGACAAAATTATGGGCTTACGTTTTGGAATGGCCTGGCTTCATAATGAAGCAGAATCAAAATTTATGCTGAAGCAATTATCTTCATTGGATTGAGGACTAATTGGTGATAACATATCCCCAAGTAAGTCATCGGAGTCCAATTGGGTATTCATTTCTTAAAGGACTGCTTTTTTCAAAGCATCTTTGGATAAAGAAGGATCTTGGGATAAAACTTTGGTTTTAATGGCAACTAAATTGATATTAATAAAATCAGAGGATGATGATGTTGAAGCAACTTTTGAGGCATAAGAGTCTTTGGAAGCAAAGGTTTTTGAATAATATTTGTGGAGATAATCAAGGTAATACTCTTTGAGAATTTCAAACTTATCCCACCATTTGTAGCATATTTGTAACACTTCGACCCTTCTCGTGGCAACGATATTGTCCGCTTTGAGTGAAAGCCTTCACAATTTTGTTCTTTCCAAGGGGTCACCCATCCTTGCATTGCTCCCTCCCAAGCACGCTTAACTACGGAGTTCTGCTAGGGTCTCTACCACCTGGAAAAAGGCCTCGTTGCTATGTAGGGGTCCAAGATTTTTTCTTTATAACTCAAGAACTATCTCCCTTTCTGATGTGGGATACCAGAATTTCACAATCCACCCTCCTTAGGGTTGTACGTTCCTGTGTAGTAGTCTACCAGTTCCGGTAGCCTGCCAGTCCTTATCGACCCGCCCACATTACATGCGAAACGCAGGGATTCATTCACACTCGGAGGTGAGAAGAGTCGGCTCTGATACTATTTATAGCACCCTGACCTTTCTTATGGCAACGATATTGTTCGCTTTGGACAAAATCCCTTATGGTTTTGTTTTTCCCAGGAGATCATCCATCCTTGCATTGCTCCCACCCAAGCACACTTAACTACGGAGTTCTGTTAGGGTCTCTATCACCTGGGAAAAGTCCTTGTTGCTATGTAGGGTTCAAGGTTTTTCTTTTATAACTCAGGAACTCCCTCTCTCTTTCTGATGTGGGATACCAGGATATTACAATATTAGTGGCATAAGTAAGGGATATTTTGCTGGACATCATAGGTATATTGCAGGTCAAGAGCCATGGCAGGCTGAAGTTAGCATAAAAATGAAGCAAGATGGGTTTGAAAGGATTGGTAAATTTGGTGTATAAATCCAAAGATTGAAGGAGGGTTGAAGGACGGATGTCCGGATGTGGACCAAATTCATACCACCAGTCAATGAACCAACTGGGAATAATTGAAGAAAATTTTTGACAAAACTTGATGAACCATGAAGGTTTCAGTATTTAATTTTGTAGATAAAATATATATCTAAAAAAATCTTGATAATCATA
>JAULJZ010036975.1:0-14754 GCA_032270985.1 Heliamphora pulchella
ACTTATGTAAATTGCCTATGGCAGCCAATAATTCAAATCAAAAGCAAAGAACTCAATTTCAAACCCAAAATGAAAAACAAAAATTTTAAATTATTCAAACTCACAAGTGCAAGTCTGGGCGGCTGAACACCAATTCTAGGCTCGCTACGCAACCGATCGAGGCTGAACCCTCGGCCAACCCTCCATGGCACGAACCTCAACGAACTCCCAAACTTCAAACCCTCCCGCACTGACCTCCCCCTCCCACTCCCCATCCGGAAGACCGACGCGATTGAGCTCTACAGCACTATCGACGCCAGCGCAAACACAAACACCGCAAAGAATATATAGAAACCCTTGTGAATCAAAAACCCTCTCCACGCCGCTGACCGACCGTGGTGGTGGGAATCAAAAACCCTTGTGATGAGTGATGCGATTTAATGGCAGAGTGAACGACCTGAGTGATTGAGAGAGAGATGTAGGTTTGGGACTGGGTGGGATGAACAACCGCACTAGGAAGAGAGGGAAAGAATGAGGCGCTAGCAATGGCTTGGCGAGGGTATGGCGGTGAGAGGAAATGTCGGGGAGAGAGAAAGAATTGAAGAGTTAAATTTGTTTTAGTTAATTTTTAAGCACACTTATAAATAAAAAGTGAGATTAAAAAAATAATTTACTATCACATTTTTTATATAAATGAGATAGAAAATTATATAATCTCACTTTATTTGATAATGTGAGATTACAAATTTTACTTGTATTTTTTATCATGTTTTTATAAAAAGGGAGATTTTTTTAATTTTTTAAGTGTAATCTTTTAACATTAATGTAGTAGTGACCTCCACCATCACCCTTGGCTATTAAAACCACTCTTCTGTGACTACAAAATTCTACAAAAATTTCCTAAGTGTTAGATAAGTGAGCGGGAGAAAAAAGAAAGGAAGAAGAAGGAGAATCACGAGAAGGAAGAAATTAGAGCACTAAAGCTAACTCCTAGTCTTACTCTTTAACCCTAGGATTCAATCTCAAAATAAGTAACTCTTTAATCCTCTCTCTTAACCTCTAACAAATCTTTCACAAACTCACATCACCTCATGCTCAAACAACAAATCAATAACAAGAACTAAAATATATGAAAAAGGCGTTGTAGTTAGGATTTATGGACTGTTCTGAAACTTTTGGGACTTGTTATGTGGTTGCATATTATTATCTTTGAGTTTTATGACTTCAACGAGTTTTGGAGATATAATATATACGTTTATAACACATGCATACAAAGAAAATGGGTCAAAACTTGACACAATGTGCTAAGTGGCTAGAACATGAATATGCCTGAGATTTATGGTTTTTGAACTCTCTGCCCCGATTTTTGAAAAATCATAATTAAATCTAGAACAATGATATGAGTGTGTTATTTATTTCTAGACTTAGGCTTTTATGTTATCTTTCATCCAAAATTTCTTTGGATTGATTTGAGAAGATAGAACTCGAGATATAGTCTTTCTATCAAAATATGTCATTTTCAGACCAGTTCATAATGCAGAGCTAAAAACCCCATTTTCAAACATGAATTGAGCTTAGGTGTATTCATAAAAATTGTAGCCAACATATTTATCTAACTACCCAACAAAAAGGAGCTTAAGATATTCAGTTATGAATGGTAAAATGGCCTTTGAATGTATCTATTTATGTTCAGTGATCTATAGACCCTTTTGTCACACATTTTTGTACAGCCAAAAACCTCTCTTTTTAGTGATCTTATTCAAAAGTGATTTTCATAAAAAATGTTGATGACATGTTAATTTAGTTTTTGTTTAAAAATCAAATCCAAAAGCCTCGGTATGATATCCAAAATGATTTTTAAACTCTCTGTTAAAAACTAACTCTGCTGAGGTTTTGACGCCTCATGAAGACATTTTCTAAATTGGCCTATTTCTCCAACTTTTGCTAAAGAACTACCCTGAGCACTATTCATGAGACTTCTAGGGGACATCTTAAACTAAAATATACCCAAAGTATATCCTAGTAGGACCGGAGTTGATACCCCAAAATCGAGACGAACATGGACGATTGTTCTGTAAAATTTATGTGTAGTGCTGAACTGTTTTCAATTGTAATTGCTGAATCAACTAATTGCCTAAGTATTGAGTCTTAGTGTTCTACATACAAGTTATATGAAATATTTTTATCTAAATTTTGACAAAAAAATAGAATTTAACTCCAAGTCTAAGTACCTCAGAATGCTGTTGTAGTTTATAAATTAATGATTGAAAGTCGGCTAATGGATTATTAAGCGTAAGATAAAGCATGCCTTTGTTGTGTAACTCAATTTACATATTTTAATAAATCTAAATTGGATGAAAAATGATTAAAGTGAATATATGAAGAAAAGTAATCATGCTATGAGATTAGAACCATATTGTGAGACCCAAGTTCGTTTATTTTTGTAATATATATGTTTATGCAACATGTTCTTTTTCGTTACATGTATATCATCGATGTATTCGTTTATGCTCCTGTGTTATAGAACAGCATGTACATATGTGTTATATGCTTTCTCGGGTTTTGATAAGGTTTGTTTGGTTAGTTTCGGAGTTGAAAAACCTGTTTTGGCGAAGGGGGTGTTATCAAGTTAACTGGACGGTGTTACCCAGTCGACTGGGACGATAATAGGTGGAATTAGTCGAGTGGATTGGCATTCTAGTCAACTAGATTATGTCGGTAGGGGGTGTTTTGTAGATCCAAAACTCCTTCAGTCGACTGGATTCCTTCAGTCGACTGGATAGGGCACTTCAATCGACTAGATTGGTGTTTTTTCGTGGCCTATATATATTCCATCCCCTGTTTCTTTTTGAAAACCTTTTTTTTCCCAAACTCTCCACCTTCTCTCTAGATTCTTGCTATGCCCGGGCCTAGTTTTTTACCATCTTCTTGTGTATCCTTACAATCCACGCCGAAGGCTTCGCTTCCATTCGGATGGACTCTTGTTCCGAAGAGGTTCGGTTTTTTAAGTTTCGAGTTTTGACTCTCTGAGGTAAGATCCTAGACTATGTTGTCTTTAAAGGGTTCTATGTGCAGTTATAAGCTTTCTCACCGGTTGAAATGCTTTATATATCATGTTTTATGTTTAAACTTTGTTTTGGATAAAAAACATGTTTTGCGCTTTTGTTGGTTTATTCCATGATATGGACTTATAGATGTCTGTAGTTTTCAAAAGGAGGTTTAAATACAAGGTGATTTGTAAAAATCATAAAAACTGTATTTTTGGAGGTTTGGAGCTAACTCTTGGAGTTGAGCTTGGATTTAGATGTTTCGTTGAGATGTGAAACCATTTTATGGTTATGAGAATGATATGATGATATGTATGTAGATATTCAGTACCTGGCTGTGTGCGTACTTTTATCTGTTGAATCATACAAAATTTTACATATTGGGGCACGTGATTATCTTGTAGTGAAAGACCGCTAAGAGTTGCATATGGGGGCATGTGATTGTCATGCGGTGAAAGACCGCTAAGAATTACATATTAGGGCAAGTGATTGTCCCGTGGTAAAAGACCGCAAAGAGCTTGATGATTGAGTTGGTATTATCCCACAGTGAAAGACCGTAAAAGAGTACAATATGCATATGACCTTGTTGTTTATGCCTACTGTATTATTGGGCATTGTTAGATGTATGGGGTTTTATGTTTTTCAAAAGTAAAACAGTTTGAGGCTTATGCGATTGAGTCAATTTTACTATGTGATTGCATATCCTGCTTTACTGTATCACAGTCTATTTTTATTGCGCTTCGACTCATGTAGTGGAATTTGTTAAAACCTTTTTCAGGTGTTGACGATCACGTGGAGTTGATTTAGAGGTGCCGTGGTGGTGGAAGACTTATGTAGTTTTCCCTTTTTACTTTGGAACTGTATTTCCTACATATGTTGCCTGCTTATAAAGGTATGTTTTGTACGCCATGAGGCGAGATATATTCTGCATGTATGTTGTTAGAGAGATGAATATTGGGCACTCTTTTTAATTCCAAAAGGCTGTATGTTGGTTATATGTTTTATCGGTAAAAATTCTATCTTTTTACAAAATGGTGTTTGGTGGGTTTTTCACGTGGCCTTGGATTTTGGGGCATGACAACTTAGTATCAGAACTCCGGGTTCGAATACCTAAGAGCCATGGGAAGAGAGTGCATCATCTAGTGAGGATGACTATGTATGCTTGCTTTCATGTGTTTAAGTATTTTTATGACATACTAATAGCTCATTGAGCATGATAGTTTGTGTATACGTGGGTATGAAGGTTAGACCTCGAGATTGATTATTCTTGCCTTAGGGCATTTGGATTAATAAATTTGGAAGCCAAGTTAAAAATATGTTTGGCCGACGTGTTTTCTAGCAAGGAATCTAAGTAGGTTATCCAAATTGATGTGTCTTTTTTGTCGGTTCTTCTCGGTATGCGAGATGTGTTTACATATTAAGTGGCTATGTGTTAGCATGCTTATGCGTGTTATGCTTATATTGGTAATAACATGTTGTATGAAAGCTTATCCTGTCATATTGCCTTCATATAGAATTATGTCCACGTGGGGAGGATGAGGATGGGGTCGTGGCTGAGGTTGTGCTTATGTCCAGGTTCTAGAAGAAGGGGACATTTATGCCCTGTAGGAATAGGTGGGTAGTGCTGACATTGTATAGGAGATGCTTGCTACACTCAGAACGATGACTGAGGCGAGCAGGGTTGGAGTGAGGGCTCCTGAGCCAAGGGCTTCTGTGGCAATGAGAGAATTCCAGCGGTTGGATCCTCCAACCTTTTCTGAGGAGTTAGACCACAAAGTTGCTACCGAGTGATTGAAAGTAACCACGACCATCTTGGATACTCTGGAGATTGAGGATGATGCCTTGCATGTTAAGTTGGCAGTGTTCCAACTTTAGGAGGATGCGTGGGAATGGTGGAAGTTTTCCAAAACTACAGTGGATGGCTCGTGGGCCGCTTTTACCAGGGCCTCTTCGGAGAAGTACTTCTTGGGTTCTTCCAGAGATACATACCAGAAGAAGTTTCTCTCCCTTGTTCAGGGGAACCTTATCGTGGTTTAATATGAGGCTAAGTTCGCGAATCTATCGCAATTTGGATTTGAGATGGTGTCAACAGAGGAGTTGAGCACTAAAGGGTTTGAAAGGGGCCTTTGCCCTACAATCAAGGATAGGAATGCAGTGTTGGGTTTTTAAGTTTACATTGAGGCTGTGGAAGCCACTATTCGAGTAGAGAACTCGATGGCAAGAGCCACAGAGTTAGGGAGAGTATGGGCCTACAAAGCGGTGGAGATGCACAGTTCCAGGGACGCGGGAAAAAGCGCCAGTGGTCGTCTTGCCCGAGTTCTCAATCAGTGGGATCGTATCAGCCACAGTTTTCTACACTTGTACCTTCAGTGGCCTCGACGGGAAGGTCGAAGCTGAGAGAGATCATCTGTTATGGGTGTGGGCAGCCTGGACATCAAGTGACAAACTGTCTATAAAAAGAACAGTCTCAGAGTTTAGCGCCTGATCAGTCTGAAGAGAGAGAGCCCGTAGTATGTTTTGAGTGCGGTTAATTTGGGCATATTCGTAAGTACTGTCCCCGAGGAGGGAGTGTTTAGAGTGTAGGAGCGCTAGTTGTTCTGCCCGCACAGGGGTGATAGACTTCTCAGCGACCTAGGGCTCAGACGTCTAGGTTTACAGAAAGAGGTGCCTCAACACAATTTGTGAGGCAGTCGACGGCCTAGGGTTATAATGGGTAGTCTAGAGCACTACAGGGTAGAGCATATGTCCTTGCTGATCCTAGTGCTTCCAAAGCACCGATCGTGCCTGATGTTGCAGCTACTCCATCTATGATCAGAGGTACTCTCTTAGTATATAGCTCTCAGGCCAGTGTTCTTATCGACATGAGAGCATCACATTCATTTATTTCCTCTACTTTTGTATCTATATTGGGGTTAGAGACAGACTCGTTGGGTAGTGCACTGAGCGTAGAGACCCCAGTCTGTGGGAATGTGGTGTTGAGTCGCGTTTGTAGATCCTGCGAGTTGGGGGTCGTCGGCCATTGTTTAGAGTTTGACTTTATCATTCTAGACATGACCACATTTGATGTCATCATAGGGATGGATTGGTTGACTACATGTCATACCTTTATAGATTCTGATCGACGGAGGGTATCGATCTGTACGCTTGACGGTGATTGCTTTTGTTTTGTGGGTGATCGGGATGAGGGTTTGGTGTCTGGCATTGCTCGAAATCCAGGGAAATTGGGGTTCCTCTTTTCTACTCTCATGTTGGATGAGATGGTTGGAGTTCGAGGGGAGTTTCCCCCAATGGTTTGTGATTACACATATGTCTTTTCGGATGATCTGTTTGAGTTGCCACTGAGCCATGAGATATAGTTTTCTATTAATCTGGTTCTGGGAGGTGCTCCCATTTCTATGCCATCATATCGCTTTGCACCAGCTGAGTTGCGAGAACTCAAGGTACAACTTCATGTGTTGCTTGACAAAGGGTTTGTACGTCCGAGTACGTCGCCGTGGGGAGCTCTTGCCCTTTTTTCTAAAAAGAAGGATGGGTCTTTGAGGTTGTGCATACACTACCAAAAGCTAAATCAGGTAACGGTGAAGAACAAATATCCTATGCCAACGATTGATGACTTCTTTGATCAGCTGAAGGGGTCGAGTTGCTTCTCGAAGATTGACTTAAGGTCAGGGTACCATCAACTGAGGATTAGGGATGAGGACATAACGAAGACTGCCTTTCAGACTCATTATGGTCACTAAGAGTTTCTGGTTATGCCGTTCGATTTGACAAATGCTCCTGCGATGTTTACGGGTTTGATGAACCGAATCTTCCACCCGTATCTAGACAGTTTCATGGTTGTGTTCATGGATGATATCCTGATTTATTCACCCACGAGGGGGATGCACGAGGAGCATTTGCATATTGTCCTACAGCTTCTGAGAGAGCATCGCTTGTATGTGAAGTTCGAGAAGTGTGAGTTTTGGATGTCAAATGTGAGATTTCTTGGATAGGTGTAGACAGATGGTGTTTTAGTGGATTCTTCGAAGACTGATGCAGTGATGGGTTGGGAACAACTGAAGAATATCTTTGAGATTCGTAATTTTTTGGGTTTGGCATGCTTCTACCGATAGTTCGTGAAGAATTTTTCTAGACATACAGTGCTGATGATACGTCTTACGCAGAAGGGAGTCATGTTCGTGTGGAGCAAGTCCTATGAGTTAGCATTCTAGGAGTTGAAGATGAGATTAACCAGTGCACCAGTGTTGATTATTCTTGAGTGAGGTTTAGATTACACAGTGTATTGTGATGCATCATATGACGATTTGGGTTGCGTTATAATGCAGGGACGAAGGTTGTGGCTTATAGATCTCGACAGTTGAAGACTCATGAGAAGAACTATTTGACGCATGATCTGGAGTTGGCAGTCGTGGTCTTTGCCTTGAAGACATGGCGGCACTATCTTTATGGTGAGTACTTTGAGGTTTTCTCCGATCACAAGAGCTTGAAATACTTATTTTCGCAGGACCTTAACCTGTGCCAGCAACAGTGGATAGAGTTGTTGAAAGACTATGATTTTAACTTGTAGTATTATCCAGGGAAGGCCATTGTTGTGGCCGACACTCTTAGTAGAAGATCTCGTAGTTCCTTAACTTTCGTGGCTATACGAGAGTGGGACATGCTTGGAGAAGTTGGTGAGTTTGATATCTGTCTCGGGAAAACAAGGAGAGGTGCAATCTTATTTTTAGTTGCTTTACGACTTGTATTGGTTGCACATGTGCTAGAGGCTCAACAGATGGATCATGAGGCTTAGATGATACAGGACCGTATTGCTAGTGGAAAGGACACTGCAGGATGGGTTATGAGCCCAGATTAGAGTTTGAGATTGACAGGGAGATTGTTTGTACTAGAGTCATGCCGTGCCAAGATACTACATGATTTTTATCATTCACATCTTACAGTGCATCCAAGAGGCACGAAGATGTATCATGATCTGTGCCGATAGTACTGGTGGATAGGAATGAAGAGGGATGTGATCCGGTTCATTTCTCAGTGCCTTATGTGTCAGCAGGTGAAGACGAAACACCAGAGACTGATAAGATTGTTGCAGCTGTTGCCGATATCTGAATGGAAGTGGGAGAACGTCACGATAGATTTTGTATCAGGACTTCCTAGATCGCTGAAGGAATACGATACTATTTGGATTGTGGTTGATAGGTTGACGAAGTCTACACACTTTCTTTCCATTCGCGTGAAGGATTCGGTGTATAGACTGGGTAGGTTGTATGTCCGCGAGATAGTTCAGCTTCACGGAGTACCTGTGACTATTGTTTCTGATCGAGAGCCACTCTTTACATTGCGCTTTTAGCAGAATCTTCAGGTGGCTTTGGGGATGATCTTGACCTTCAGCACAGCTTTTCACCCATACATAGATGGTTAGTCCGAGAGGACCATACAGATTTTAGAGGATATGTTGAGAGCATGTGTGCTTGATTTTTGGGATTCTTGGGAAGATCATCTACCATTGGCAGAGTTTGCATACAACAACAGTTATTAGTCCAGTATTGAGATGGCACCGTATGAGGCTTTGTATGGTAGGCCGTGTAGGTCACCTGTGTGTTGGGCAGAGGTGGGAGAGACCACAGTTTTGCGACCCAACTTGGTGCGGGAAACAACATAGAAGATTGCCATGATTCGCTAATGTATAGTAACAGCTCAGAGTCGCCCGAAGAGCTATGCTGATCAGAGGAGGAGACCGTTGGAGTTTGCAGTGGGGGACCATGTGTTTTTGAAAGTCTCACCACGTAGAGGTTTGATAAGGTTCGGTCGTAGAGGGAAGCTATCACCGCGTTTCATTGGACCATTTGAGATCTTTGACAGGATTGGGGAGGTAGCATATCGTCTGGCTTTACCACCTCAATTGGAAAATAGTACACAACGTGTTTCACATTTTCATGCTTTGAAAATATGAGCTTGACTCGTCACATGTTCTGGATTGGGTTGAGTTGCAGGTAGATGAGGATGTTACATATGAGGAGCGGCCAATGAAGATTTTGGACACGAAGGAGTAAGTGTTGAGAGGGAGAATCATTGCTTATGTCAAAGTCCTATGGCTTCATCACGGGGTTAAGGAAGCGACGTGGGAACTTGAGTCTGGAGTTCGTGCTAGATACCCAGAGTTGTTTGCCTTGTGACCTTGTAGTGAATTTCGGGGGCAAAATTTCTTAAGGGGGGAGAGTTGTGAGACTCGGGTTCATTTATTTTTGTAATACATATGTTTATGCAATGTGTTATTTTTCGTTACATGTATATCATCGATGTGTGCATTTATGGTTCTGTGTTGTAGAATAGCATGTACTTATGTGTTATACGTTTTCTCGGGTTTCTATAAGGGTTGTTTGGTTGGTTTTGGGGTTGAAAAACCTGTTCTGGTGAAGGGGGTGTTGTCAAGTCGACTAGACGGTGTTACCCAGTAGACTGAGATGACAGTAGGTGGTGGATTCAGTCGACTAGACTGGGCATTCCAGTCAACTGGATTGTGTTAGTAGGGGTGTTTTAGTGGATGGGGCACTTCAGTAGATTGAATTGGTGTTTTTTCGTGGCCTATATATATTCCAGCCCCTGTTTCTTTTTGAAAACCTTTTTTTTCCCAAACTCTCCACCTTCTCTCTAGATTCTTGTTGTGCCCGGACCTAGTTTTTAACCATTTGCCTGTGGATCCTTGTTATCTACGCCTGTGAGACCCTGACCCATTTTCTTTTTTGGCATTTTTCGATGCGTGTTTCCCGTTTTCGATTTTGCATGTTTATATGCTTCCGAATGCATAATCGGGGTTAGATATGCATGCGGGGTTGGTTCTCGGGGCTGTGGGATGTTGCGGTGCAAATTTTGAAAAATTTCAAAAACAGATATTTTGGAGGCCTATAAATATCTAGAGTTAGATATTTTCAAAAGATATTTTCAAAACTTCTCCAGTAAGTTTCTTTTTCTTCTCAGCCTTCTCTTTAAACTTTTGAGGGCCTGGGGTTCGGTTTTCGATGATCCAACAGCGGATCCTTGCTTTTGGCACGGTGGGCTACGCGTTCATTCTAACGGAATTCCATTCTGGTGAGGCTCAATTTTACACGTGGTTCGAGGTGTCATGTTTTTAAATCACCGAGGTAGGATCCTAGACTCTCATGTCTTATAAGGGTGCTACGTGTAATCGTGTGTGTTTTTAACGGTTAGATTGCTGTAGATCTGATCTTATGTTCAAGTTGGGTTTTTGGGTTTAAAAACCATTTTTTGGTGATTTCGGTGGATGGAAACGAGTTGTCGAGTGTTTCTTTCATGGTTTTGGTGTGAGGTTTGGGCGTGTGGATGTTAGAGGGTGTTGGATGGGAGTTTGGAGGCTTCGAATCGGGGTTTAGAGGTTGAAACCCGTTGCTCGAAACCAGTTTCCGCTTGAGTTTAGTCGACTAGATCGCGGGGTCAGTCGATTGGAGCCTGGGTTCTTGGGTTTGGTCGATTGGACCATGAGGGTTAGTCAACTGGATAGTGTTTTTGGGCATTTTTGGGCCTTTTCAGTGTGTTGTTCAGTCGACTGGGGGTTGGGGTCCTATCAACTGGACCTGGGCAGTTTTGTGTTGGTGGTTTGGTGGTTGGTTCTTGGTTTCTGATTGGGTTTCAATGGTATTCAAGTGATTAGTTCTGGTATTAGTCAATTGAAATACTATTGGATCCTTTTTGGGGTTTTTTTGGTCGGGTTGTGTTTTTGGGGGTCATGTCGTGGCCTTGAGTGTTTTTGTGGTGCCGTCCTCGAGTGTGACGTGCAGGTTTGTTTTGAGTGTTGTGGCACGGTTGTGTGCGTGTTGGTTATGTGCGGGACGTGTGGGTCCGTGGTTTGGTTTTAAGGTGGGTTTGGTAAGAACCATTCTGTGGGAGGTTTAGGTGTTGGCCTCCGGGTTAGGTGTTGGTTGTCCCGGTGTGTGGACGGGTCTTTCCGGTGATGTTTTGACGGGTGACGTCGCGATGTATTGCTATACATGATTATGTACCTTTATAATTGTTTATTTATGGATGGACTATATAAATGGATTACATGGTTTTGGTATCGTTACGTGTACCGTGGTTGCATGCTTTAAAACTCAAAAATTTTATAGGCATGGTTATGTGGAATATGAGGAACGGATGCATGTGATGCATGTTGCATGAGTTGCAAGTGTTGTGTGAGTTGCGTGTGTAGCATGTGACGTGGTTTGTGTAGCGTAGTGATAGTACGTGGTTTCATGCATTTTAACCCTAGTTTAGTATGCATGTTTCGATGTGGTCTTATCCCGTAGTATAGTTTTATCCCATGGTTTAGGCATGTGTAGAGATGCCTGTTGATGCATAGATTTGTATCTATTTTGGATATGTGGGGCGGACTTTGGTCCCTCGGTGAAAGTCTATAAAGATATGCGCATGAGGGGCGGATAATGGTCCCACAGTGAATGTCCGTGAAGATATACGTTGGCTCTGGTCAACAAGGCCTTAGTTAGGGCGGATAATGGTCCTGCGGTGAAAGTCTGTGAAGACATGTGATGAGGGCGGATGATGGTCCTACGGTGAAAGTCCGTGAAGATGTGTGTTGCACGGGTTGCGTGCGTTGTGTGTTCCATAGGTTGCTTGCGTTGTGTGTTGCACGGGTTATGTGCGTTGCATAGATGAGGACTGTGGTCCTTCGGTGGAAGTCTGAGAAGTTACATGGATTGCATGAACTGCATTGTGGGACAGATGGAGCAATTTTTAAATTATTTTAAGAGTCGTGTGAATCGCGATCTAAAAACCCTTTTTCAATTGTTTTCAAGGCTATTGTGAGTGAGTCTAAAGATAGTTTGTATCCTCTCTTTCCCATTGCATGTGAAAACTTGTTTTAAAGGCTTTAAAGAGAGTCTAAAACTGCACCTCGTTTTCCAAGCATGTTTAGCTTATACTGCATGTGTTGTCTTGTATCTACTGAGCTTTGGCTCACGGTGTGGGATTTAATTTTCTTCAGGTACCGGTAACGTAGGTTGATCTGGAGGTACCGGAGAGGTGAAAGAGTTGTTGTCTTCCTTTTTGTTCTTTTTGTTACATGTATGTTGTAACAGGTTTTCCCGATTTTGGAACCGTGTAATGTATGCCATTTGGCGATTATATACAATGCATGTATGGTTTAATTTGAGAGTGTATTATTGGGCTAGTTATTGTGGTTGATTGTTTGTGGGTGTTTCACGTGACCCGGAGTTTAGGGCATGACAGCTTGGTATTAGAGCTCTGGGTTCGAATACCTTAGAGCCGTGGGAAGAGGGTGTATCCCGTGTGAGATTGATTGCGCATGCTTGATTGCATGTGTTTAGACGCTTTAATAACATGAACGTGCCAGCATGTTAGTTATGTGAATGATGTGTATATATGAGCATGGGGGTTGAATCGTAGGAGTGATAGTCTTACCTTTGGGCGTTTGGGTTAACAAACTTGGGAGCCAAGTTAGAAACGTATTTAGCTGATGTGATTTCTAGCACGGAATCTGAATAGGTTATCCAGATTGACGTGTCATTCTTGTTGGTTCTCCTCGGTATGTGGGGTTTTGTTTAGTATGAACCTATGTGGCTATGTGTTAGCATGCTTATGTGGTTTATGTTATGTGCTGCATCTCATGTTTTGTCTTTTTCATATAGACGCGATGTCTGCGAGACGAGGGTGACGCCGTGCTCAAGGTCGTGGCCGTGGCCGTGGTGTTGGCCAAGGGGATGTTCCTATCCCTGATGCTGGGGATGCAAATGCTCCCCTGGGACCGATGGACGCAACGGAGTTGATGCGTGTGCTGGCGGGTTCTACCCAACAGTTGGTAAGAGGTCAGATCGTTAGGGAGAGAGAGGGAGTACCTGAGGCGAGGGCTACAATAGCGATGCAGGAGTTCAGACGCATGGATCCGCCTACCTTTGCTGGAGATCCTAATCCTATTGTGGCGATGGAGTGGCTAGGGTTGGTGACTCTGATTCTGGACACGTTGCAGATTGAGGAGGATGAGTTGTGGGTTTTTTTTGCTACCTTCCGGCTGAGGGGTGCTGCTCACGCGTGGTGGAAATATGCCAGGACCATTGTTGAAGTAACACGGGTAGCCTTTACAGGCGTGTTTTTGGAGAATTACTTCTCGGCTTTGAAGATGGATTTGTACAGGGAGGAGTTCTACACTCTTACCCAGGGGGTGAGAGACGTCATGCAGTATGAGGGTAGGTTTATGAGCTTGTCCCGGTTTGATGTGAACCCGCAAGGATTTGAATCCCCTTGAACCCACGAACAAATTGAAATAAACCCAAGAACGTCAAAATCAATTCAAGGAACAAATCTTGACCCGCTGAACTCTTGTTTTAAGAACCAAAATTGTAGCTAGGACGTCACAAGGAATAAACCTTGATAAGCCCTTTAGTTCATTCAAGAACTACAAGAGAAACTTTATCTCAAAAAAATTGTACTTCACTTTATTCATGTTAAAATAATACATGGAGGCTCCTTTATATAGGAGAAGGTTTGAGGAAATTCCTTATGTCTAAGCAATGTGGGACAACATGTGCTAGCCAAAACTAAACCTAACTAAACCCAATAATTGGCTGGTCGAAATTACTTAGGCCCAAATTCTTATTCTTCTTATAATAATTAAATGCAAAAACCCAATAAATTAAATAGTCCAACAAGCCCATAAGCATGAATATTAAAATCCAAAACATTTGGTTGTGCTTTTCTCCACAGCTTGTATCACATGAAGTGGAACAAGTTCTTCTTCTTGTGATCTCATCTTAAATGGTAGATTCATGTATAGTAAATTGGCATGCTCGGTCAAGACAGATTGCACCAATCCTTGCATTGCGTCCTTGATCTTCTTTGCTCTTGATCTTGTGATTGGCCCTTCTGGAACTTGCAACGGATCTCTGAAACTCTGTCCACCATCTCTAAGACCACCTTGATTCCTATCATTCCCCCTCTCCTCAAAAGGATTCAACCTCGAATTGTCACCTATATCAAAGGGAGAAAGGTCAGAAACATTGACAGTAGCAGAAACATTATACTCACCTGGAAGATCGATTTTGTAAGCATTGTCTTTGATCTTCTCCAGAGCTTGGAAAGGTCCATTGCCCCGAGGGTACAATTTAGTTTTTCGATGGGCTGAAAAGAGTTTCTTGCGCATATGCACCCAAACCCAATCTCCTGGCTCGAAGATGACACGTCTTCGTCCTTTATTTGCTTGGAAAGCAATCTTCTCATTTTTCTACTCAATTTGAAGTCGTACCCTCTCATTAAGTGATTTCACCAATTTAGCTTTTTTTTGTCCATCCAAGCTACTCATATCATCAACAAGTAAAGGAAACAAATCCAAAGGAGTAAGTGGATTAAAGCCATGAATAATTTCAAAAGGAGAATAAGAAGTGATAGTATGCATAGTTCGATTATATGCAAACTCTATGAATGGTAAACCATCCTCCCAATTTTTCTGGTTCTTTTAAATGACAGTACGTAATAAGGTAGATAAAGTTCTATTCACTACCTCGATTTGTCCATCTGTTTGGGGATGACAAGTAGTTGAAAAAACAACTTAGTTCCCAACTTGCCCCACAAGACCTTCCAAAAATAACTAAGGAACTTAGCATCTCGGCCAGACACAATACTCCTATGAACACCGTGGAGTCGAACTATCTCTCGAAAGAATAAGTCAGCAATGTGGGTTGCATCATCAGTTTTATGACAAGAT
>JAULJZ010036986.1:0-14753 GCA_032270985.1 Heliamphora pulchella
AGAGTGTAGAACTCCTCCCTGTACAAATCCCTCTTCGAAGTCGGGAAGTATTTCTCCAGAAACACTCTTGTAAAGGTAGCCCATGTGACCTCCACTGTAGTCCTGGCATACCTCCACCACGTATGAGCATTACCCCTCAGTTGAAAGGCGACAAAAGAAACTCGCAACTCATCCTCCACAATTTGCAACGTGTTCAGGATCTGAGTCACCAACTCCAGCCACTTTGTCACCACAATAGAATCAGGATCTCCCGCAAAAGTAGGCGGATCCATGCGCCTAAACTCCTGCATTGGTACTGTAACCCTCGCCTCAGGCACTCCCTCTCTCTCCCCAACGATCTCACCTCTAACCAACTGTTGGATAGAACTAACCAGCTCATGCAACAACTCCGTTGCATCCATAGGTCCCAAGGGAGCATTTGTATCCCTAGCATCAGGGATATGAACATTTCCTTGGCCAACACCACGACCACGGCCTCGACCACGGTCTCATACTCTCCTCGCAGACATCACGTCTATATGAAAGAGAAACAACATATAAGATGAAACACATAAGTATGAACATAAATGCTAACCACGTAAGCATGCTAACACATAGCCACGTAGGTTCATGCTAAACAACCCCACATACTGAGGAGAATCGACAAGAATGACGCGTCAATCTGGATAACCTACTCAGATTTTCTACTAGAAATCACGTCAGCTAAATGCGTTTCTAACTTGACTCCCAAGTTTGTTAATCCAAACGCCCAAATGCAGGACTAATCAATCCCAATGTTCAATCTCTATGCTCACACATATACATCATTCACATATCTAATATGCTGACACGTTCATGTTATCAAAGCGTCTAAATACATACAATGAAGCACACGCAATCAACCTCACACGGTGATGCACCCTCTTCCCACGGCTCTTAGGTATTCGAACCTAGAGCTCTAATATCAATCTGTCACGCCCCAAACTCCAGGTCACGTAAAACACTCACAAACAATTAACTCGAGAACACACTCTCAAATAAAATTATACATGCATTGTATATAAACGCTAACCGGCATACATTACATAGTTTCAACACCGGAAAAATATGTTATAATATACATGTAACAGAAAGAACAAAAGGAATACTACAACTCTTCCACCCTCTCCATCACCTCCAGATCAACCTACGTGACCAGTACCTGAAGAAAATCAAATCCCACACCGTGAGTCAGAGCTTAGCAGAAACTAAATAGGCATGCAGTATAAGCTAAACATGCTAGGAAAACGAAGTGCAGTTTTAGACTCTCTTTCAAACATTAAAAAAATGAGTTTTCACATGCAAACGGAAAAGCGAGGATACAAACCATGTTTTGACTCACTCACAGGAGCCTTGAAAACAATTTGAAAAAGGTTTTTAGATCGCGACTCACACGACTCTTAAAAATAATTTAAAAACTGGTCTATCCGGTCCACAATGCAATTAATGCAATCTATGTAACTTTTCGAACTTCCACCGAAAGACCACAACCCCCATCTATGCAACGCACACAACCCGTGCAACACACACAACGCACGCAACCCGTGCAACACATATCTTCACGGGCTTTCACCGTATGACCACAGCCCTCGTCAATGTACCTTTACGGACTAAAACCGAAGGATCTCAACCCTATCATGCACCTTTAAGGACTATCACCGAAGGACCGCAGTCCTAACCTTCACGAACTTCAACCGAAGGACCTCAGCCATACCAATGCACCTTTACGGATTTTCACCAAGAGACCGCAGCCCTATCGAATACACCGTCAGCCAGAGCTAACATTCATAGAACCACATGTTCATCTATCTCATTTCATACCCCTATGCATAACCTAATCAGGATTTAAATGCATGAAAACATATCACATGCACCACACGCATGTGCTCCATAGATCCAACACATACATGCCTAATAAAACTATGAATTTTAAAGCATAAATCACATTACACATAACGACATCAAAACCATGTAATCCACTTACATAATTCATGCATAATAAACCACAGTTATAAATGCATAATTCATGCATAATAAGCGCACATAGCCATATAATCTCACAGCATGACGCTACCCATCACAAAACCCGATATCCACTCACAAGGACAAGCAGCACCTATGCAACCAAGCCTAACCCAAAGGCCAACATCAAACCCCTCAAACCACGAGGTTACAAACACCATCTTTCTTCTCAAATAGGATCAAGGGCCCAAACACACTCTATACCCAACCACAACGCACTCAATCGTGCTCTAACAACCCACACCTAGCCATGCACGTCACCCCCGAGGATGACATCCACACAACACCTCGGATCACAACATGATACCCGAACCCACTACACCACCGATCGAACCCTAAAAGGCATCCAACATTATTTCAATTGCCTAACCCCATAATCAATCAATTGAATACCGTAATAAACCAATTGGAAACCAAGAAACCAACTAAAACCACAAACACAACACCGCCCAGGTTCAGTCGACCGGACCCCATCCCCCAGTCGACTGAACAATACACTGAAAAGGCCCAAAAATGCCCAAACACACTGTTCAGTCGACTGACCCCACGGTTCAGTCGACCGAACCTCACGGTCCAATCGACCGAACTGAGGCGAAACAGGTTTTTGAGCTACGGGTTCAGCCCTCCAAATCTCGAATCAACACTTCTAAACACCCATCCAACAGCCTCGAACATCCACACATCTAAGCTTAACACAAAGACCACGAAAGAAACTCCCGACACCCGATTTCATCCACCGAAATCGTCGTAAAATCGTTTTTAAACCTAAAAATCCAACTTGCAACAAACTCAGATCTACAGTAATCAAACCGTTAAAAACACACACGATTACACGTAGCATTCTTATAAGACATGAGAGTCTAGGATCCTATCTCGGTGAGTTAAAAACTCGACGCGTAGAACCACGTTCAAAATTGAGTTTCGCCGGAATAAAATTTCGTCCAGATGAATGCGTAACCAACTGTGCCAAAGAAAAGGATTCGCAGTTGAATCATTGAAAATCGAGCCCCGGGACTCCGAGAACTTAGAGAGAAGGCAGAGAGAAAATAAGAAGTTTGTTGGAGAAGTTTTAAAAATATCTTTTGAAAATATCTACCTTCAGAATTTACAGGTTTTCAAAATATCTTTTTTTGAAATTTTTCAAAATTCGCGTCGCAACACCCCACGGCCCCCGGGAACCTGTCCGCATGCATATCTAAATCCGATCATACATCAAAAAGTATTTAAACATGCTAAAGCAAGAACGCTAAACTCGCGTCAAAAAATGCTGAAAAAAAGGGTTAGGTCTCACACAGCAGATATTAGACAACACATGCATTATAAGCTAAATATGCTAGGAAAATGAGGTGCAGTTTTAGACTCTCTTTCAAACCTTTAAAATAATTTTCACATGCAAATAAGAAAGTAAGGATACAAACCATCATTTGACTCACTCACATGAGCCTTGAAAACAGTTGAAAAGGGATTTTTAGATCGCGATTCACACAACTCTTAAAATAATTTGTAAACTGGTATATCCGTCCCACCATGCAGTTCATGAAAACCATTTGTCTTCTCGGACTTTCACCGAAGGACCGTAGCCCCCAACTATGCAACGCACACAACCCGTGTAACCCTTATAACACACGCAACCCGTGCAACACATGCAACGCACGCAACCCGTGCAACACACACGTCTTCATGGACTTTCACCGTAGGACCGCAGCCCTAACTAATGCCTTGTTGACCAGAGCCAACGAATATCTTCACGGACTTTCACCGTGGAACCATTATCCGCTCTTCATATGCATCTTTATGGACTTTCACCGAGGGACCAATATTTGCCCCACATAAGCAACTTTACGGACTTTCACCGAGGGATCAATATCTGCCCCGCATATGCATCTTTACGGACTTTCACCGAAGGACCGCAGCCCTAAGTAATGCCTTGTTGACCAGAGCCAACGAATATCTTCACGGACTTTCACCGTGGGACCATTATCCGCCCCTCATATGCATCTTTACGGACTTTCACCGAGAGATCAATATCCGCCCCACATATGCATCTTTACGGCTAGAGCTTTAACCAGTGCAACACATACACATATAAAAGATCATAAATGACCACATAGGACCACATACTCGTCCTACAACATGCATGAATAAAACTAATCACAGTTCTATAATCACGACAGCACGTATAACCACGATGTCCCACATATGACACCACATAACCCAACACGACATCACATGCCACACGCATCGTCGTCCGTTACCCGAATGACCCATCCACACACCGGGACAACCGAAACCTAACCCGGAGGCCAACACCAGAACCTCCCACGCACACAACAGTGTATCAACACCCCGCACCTAACGGTGCACCACACACACACCCGACACAAACCCACGACGTCCACACTCACCCAACACAGACCCCTCAAATCACGAGGTCATAAAACACCACCCTTTTTCCCAAAAGGATCACGGGCCCAAACACGCCCCGAACCCAACCATCACGCACATAACCGTGCCCATCACCCCCGAGGATGACGTCTATGCAAACACCCAAAATCACGACACGACTTCCGAAGCCACCTCACAACCAATCGAACCACTAAAAAGAATCCAACAGTATTCCAGTCGATTAATCCCATAATCAATTAATTGAATACCGTAAGAAACCACTTGGAAACCAAAAACTCAACCACCAAACAACAACACAACAGCCCGGATCCCATTAACCCAAACAAGCTATGGTTTCAACCTTCTAAACCCCGAATCAAAACCTCCAAACTCTCATCAAACACCCTCGGACATATACACGTCCAGACCTAACACTAAGACCACAAAAGAAACACCCGACACCCGATTCCATCCACCAAAATCGCCGAAAAATGGTTTTTAAACTCAAAACCCAACTTGAAACAAACTCAGATCTACAACAATCTAACCGTTAAAAACACGCATGATTACAAGCAGCAACCTTATAAGACACGAGAGTCTACGATCCTACCTCGATGAGTTAAAAACGTGACGCCTCGAACCACGTGCAAATCCAAGCTTCACCGGAATGAAATTCTGTGCAGATGAACGCGTAGCCCACCGTGCCAATAACAAGGATCGGTAATCTGATCATCGAAAACTGAGTCCCAGGCCCCCGAGAACTTAGGGAGAAGGCAGAGAAAACTTAAAGGGAGAAAAAAGATGGAGGAAAGATATTTGTTTGGTTCAAAAAGATATTTTCCAAGCTTTATAGAGACTTGCACCCAGTCACCACCGCTCGAGCGGACCTCTGCCGACATACTCCTCTGCCATTACCCCGTTCGAGCGCACAACTACCGCTCGAACGGTCACCCATCGACCCAACACTCTGGCACCACCCCGCTCAAGCGTTCAACCACCGCTCGAGCGGTCAACACTGGGAGAAAACTCAAACCAGGAAACGAAATCAAATCCTCGCACGTGCAATACCGATATAAAACGGTAAACAACACATCGAAAAACATCACGAAAATTAAAATGGCCAGGGTCTCACAAAGTGTGGAGGTGTGGCTTCCCAAATATATATGATCTTTTTTATATATATTTTTATTACTTCGTTGGCCCATGTTGTAATGTAGCATTTTTTTAATATGATATTGCGTTTGATTGCGTAGCACCCTGTTGGCAATTAAGTTTTTTGGTTTTTTTTTTGGGCTAAAAATATAAAAAAGATTAACATAATTAATTTGGTAAAAAATAAAAAAAATAAAAAATCAAATTAATACTCTAATTTCTAAAATATTTTATTCAAATTCTTATTATTTTTTAAATACAATAATACATCTAATTCATAACTTATTTACTATCACTACCAACTAAATATAATTGTTCTTTTTAATTATATAGAAAAGCAAAATTATTTAATTTGAACAAAATGTAAAAAAGTTAAATTTTTACCCAAATAACCAATTTCAAAAAAATTAGCTTGAAAGTTAATTTATCAAATAATTTACTTTGAATCAAATTTTGGCTTTTTGGCTAAAATTACCAAAATAAAAAATAAAAAAAAAATAAAAAAGTTAGCTTTTAAACTAGTTGACAATTGGAGCCTAAGATTATAAAAATCAAATGCAACAATTATTAATACGCACACTATGCAAAAATTAAAATGATTGAAGCAAATAAAATATTGGAATGATAGTTTTAAAGTAATGAAAAAAATTAAAGAGTATATTTGTCCGACACAAAAATTCACACAGGTTTTAGAAAAGACTCTGTCTTAATATAATAGAATAAATTCTGAGTGATATTCCAATAATATAAATAAAGGAAAATAAAATTGTACACGATTGAGTATATACTTAGTGTAGTTTAAATCCCTGATTGGCTATATTAATTCTTTGGATTTTTGGTTTTTTGTTAAGAATGCAAAAAAATAATAATAATAATAATAAATTAACATGGTCCATTTAGCAAAAGAGCAAAAAACTAAAAAATTAAAAAAATAAAAAGTCAAATTAAAACACTTTTTTTTTAAATATTCTATTCAAATTTCCTGTAAGACTTGATTTTAGATATCATAATTTGATAACATCCAAACTAATAGGAGTTAGACTAACCAAATTAAATTACAACCAAAATCCTACAATTAACATATAATTATAGTTAATAAAATAAAATAAAATACAATGCAATAAAATAAAATTTTAAAAAAACAAAAAAACCATAATACCCCTCAGGGCTGGTTACCCTATTTGTGCAAAGTATCCCACTTCAAAATTTATATTAAATTAAATTAAATGATATCAAATCTTAATTAATTAAATCAAATCTTACTAAAAATTGCCCACTAATTATTTTAATTAAATAAATTAAACCCCAAATATTATAAACAATTATAAAATAAGTGAATTCCACCGTGTTATATTAAAACAATTAAAATTATATACATCAAATTTTAAACTTAAGTTAAAATTATACATCTTTGTAAAAAGGTTTAATTTGACTTGCACCTCACCACAACCATAATCAAACCTTACAAATTTAATCCTAAAATATAAAAATAATGTACTAATCTTAAAATTAATAATTTAAGTCAATCCCATAGAAAAGTAAATAAAAATATACATTAATTTAATTTTTAAACATTTTTCTTGGACAATATAATATAATTATAGTATCTTGGCCCCATTAAAATACATCAAAAATGCAAAACCATCACCGTATATGGCCCCTTGTTTTGGCCATGGCCGGTCACCCCATTCCGCAACCCTTGCCCAACTCATCACTCACGTTTTGGTTTGGTTCCATCAACCTCCCATGCAACCATTAAGCATGAGTCGTGCCTTACACTTGCATGATTACACTCACCACCAAAAAATAGCTACAAAACCTCCCATTTTCTCCTCTTGGCCGAAGCACCCAACTCTCCAAATCCCAAATTCTGATTTTATTGCCAAGTGTTTGAGAAAGAAGAGAGAAGAAAGAAAGAAAGAAAAAAGATCCGTACAAGAAAGCATAAGTCCATAGTCAACCAATCTTCAAGAATCAATTTCAAGGGTAAAAAACTCTTGTAAATCTTTCATTTATCACTCAAATCTAATCTCTCTTTCCCTTGAAGATTAAAAATTTTAAAAAGTAAAGAAGTTAAGCTAAAACAAGTTAGAAGTTAGGTTGAGGTTAATTTTTGTGTTCTTAGTATTCAAAGTTTTGCATGCATGTAATTTATTATAATTCATGCATTCTTGGTGTTTTTAATATTCTGGAATTTATATACCTTAATATAAATATGATTTATGCAAAATAAATGAAAAATCTAAACCATGCATGAAGTTAGAACATGTTAGGATTGTTTAGATTATGTACTCTAATTTTCACACTTCCACAATTTTCAAAAGACAATAATATCTCGCATTCATAACGTAGTTTTTATCATTACCAATCACATATAATTTTTATTTTTAATTATATAAAAAGTTATTATCACTACCAATCACATATAATTCTTATTTTTAATAATATATAAAGTTAAAACTGGTTAATTTGATCAAAAAGCAAAAAAAATAATTTTTTACCCAATCAACTAATTTTTAAAAAATTAGTTTAAAAGCTAATTTACCAGACAACCTATTTTAAATCAAATTTACCTTTTAGCCAAAAATACAAAAAAAATTAATTAAAAAATTTATTTTTTATACTAGCTTCCAATTGGGGCTAAGTTTGTACTAGTGTTATGCACATACTAAATGTTAATTATTATCTAATTAATTTTAATTAATAATAAATAATTATAACAATCATTTGTTATGAAGAATTTAGTCAGAAAAATTAAATTCTACCTTCATCCATAAATGATTACAATCATCCATGACTTATATTTTATCGAGAATTGAGCCAAAAAATCGAATAAATAGAAAAAATTATTGTAGTGAGATAGTTTGTCAACATTCAATGGAACAATACAGAAACCAGAATACTATAAAACAATAAGCCAAGTGACATTAAAACAAATTAATGAAAGCTGTTATGTTTTTTTTTCCATTTTTATATAATAAGAATTATGCCTATTTTTGACAATGTATAAGGAGATATTTTTAGTTAATAAGCAAAAGGTTAAAAGGTTAAAAATAATTAAGCCAAAAAACTAAAAATAAAAGTTGTCAAATAAATAGAAAATAACTTTTTTAAAATTTAAATTAAAAGAGTTTAAAACAGCAATAAAACAGAGCTAAGTTGTAACCATAAGGCTATTGCATCACAAAATAAATTTGGTAACAAAATTGTAAACAGGAAATTAGATGGGCATCAACAATGGCTGGGCCCCATATTTTGGCTTTCATAGACAACAAATTTAAAGAATGATATTACCATTCTTCGGCTAGCGTCTTTCGGTGACAAACCCGTTTTGATCAAGGCAAGCTTTTGTTTTTTTGGTATCGAATTTTGGTGCCTTTGACGCGAAAGTGTAAACGTCATTCCACTACTTTCTTTTCAGATTTAGTTTTAGATCAGTTCGCAAATCATATTCCGATGCCATTTATTGCATTTTACCATACGAGGCAACTATCTCTAGATAAGAAATGTCAACTTCGCACAATAGAAATAGATGTTATGATTCTTTTAGAGGAAAATTGCGAAATACTAACATAAAAAACTTTTTTTTATTAGTTTATTTTATGTGATATTTGGTTCTTCTTCTACGGAGGTTTGTGTTCTCCTTGTATGAAGATTTGTTGTCATTCATTTGCGAAAGTTATTTTTCTTTCTTTCGTGAGGGATCTTTGCTCATTTTGAAATTATTTTATTTTTGCCCGTTGCATTCTATTGTTCAATTTATCATTGATTATAAATATATTTAAGTCTAGTGCCTCTTTTTAATTTTCTTTAAAAAAAACTCTGTAACTTTTTTCAGAAATTTTAAAGTTAATTGGCCTTCTCACTTATCTTTTAACGGTTTGTACTTTTCCCACCTTATTCATGGGCTGATATATATATTCTTTCTTGAATAATTTTTTTAGAATGAATAAACTATTCTATATCACATAAATAATTTATAGTAATCCAACAAATTAATATACACACATAGTGATTAATATATACAAAAAGCATAAAAATTAGTATGTAGTTGCATGTATATGGGAGAAAAAGAATAGATCATTGAGATGGAAAATAGTGCATTTCTAATTTTTTTCTAACACTTATTAAATTTTTAAACGTACCCAATTTTAAAAAAATCAACTCATATAACACATAAATCTATCAATGAAACCATGAGATTTTTCTTTCTTCTTGATTTTAATTTTCAAACTTGAAAATCTTTATTTGGTCCAATTCTCTCTCTCTCTCTCTCTTAATAATTTACACAGAGCTGCTTCTACGACTTTATTTTTCTCTCTTTCTAAATGTGTCTTTTTCTCTGGTAAAAATTTACACTAAGTCTCTTCTACGATTCTATTTTTTTATCTCTTTCTAAATGTGTCTCTACTAGTCCTTTAATTGGGAGTAGGACGGTGGGTAATTACCGATTGTTTTAATTTTTTTTATGAGTTGTGCAAAATAGGATATTAAAAAATAATAAAAATTGTAGTACCACTTGGGAGAGTAAATTGACATTTTTATTGAGAAATTAAGACCGGAGATTTAGAGAGTTGTTGGTGAAAAAATAATAAACTAAATTATAAAAACAAATTAATTGATAAAATATAATAAGTTTAAAATAAAAAATGTCATCTTATAACCATTTGGATCAACTTTGAGCAACCATGTCCTATTTTAAGTCCACACGAATTTTCTTTCTCAACCACAAAGAAAAATGAGAACTTAATTTGCTCATTTTTTTAATTTTTATTCTGGTTGCTCCTAATTATGTTGGTTAATTAAATATGTTTTTTATTATATAAATGTATGATGTTTATTTTTAAAACATAATAATAATAACAAAAAAATAAAAATATTCTATTTAATTTTTTATGTTTATTAAATTTTAAATATTTTAAATATTTATGATATTTTAAATATTTGTATTTTAAAAGTATTTATTTGACACCACGAGTGGTTAAAAATAGAATTGGGGAAGGAGTAGTGCTGCAAAAGTGAAAAGATAAAAGAGTAAAAATAGGAATAGTGGAGGATTTAAAAATTTTAGTGAGATTAGTTGAAAAAAAAGAGGAGGGTAGTTCGGAATTAGATAGAGATGTCACTTAGGAGAGAGAGAGAGAGTATTTAATGAGATTTTGATCCGATAATTTGCTTATTTGTTTATTTATTTATTAATGAATAAGTTAATTTTTATTTAAATAATCATGTTTGGATAGATTTGTCTATTTGTTTATTTAGCTACTTAAATAAATTTATTTACTTATTTACTTATTTGACTACCTAAACGAACTTATTTAACTTATAAACTAGTATATTTATTTATTTGGCTACCCAAATAAATTTATTTTTTTATTTTTTTATTTTTAATTTATTTAATTACTCAAATAACATAACTTATTTTTTAACGTATAAATTAATAAACAAATAAACAATTTTACCCGTACAAAACATTTATGATAGAGTTTTTACAATTTGTTGAATGATCACTACAATAAATATATATATATATATATAAAATAAAACATGACAAAAAATGTCTAATGATATTTTACATCAATGGTAAAAACTAACATCCCGCCCAAACTTAAGCACCATCCAACGGTGGAAATAACTCCTTTGCTCTTTGCTACCCCAAACATCCAGACCCTATTTTCAAAATCCCTGACCCTCTCTCTCTCTCTCTCTCTCTCCCCGTTCTCTCATCCCTTCACTTCTCCCACGCAGACCTCGCCTCTACGCGTCGGTGCCGGCCATCTCCGTTCGCCGGCCACCACTGCTCATCGCCGACCACTGCCGCTCATCGCCGCCCTCCTCTGCTCCATCGCACCATCGAAGGTCACTGTGCTCTCTCTATTTGCGAACTCGCCGTCACACGCCATCATTCCTGTTCGGGTACTCATTTTAACTCCTTTGATTATATATTTGGGTTTTCTTTCGATTTTAGGGCTTGATTTTTGTGATTTCGAACAAATCGAGCAATAAAGCTTTGAGAATTAGTAGCAGCAATTCAGGGCTTGATTTTTGACATCTTTATCATATTCCTCTTCAGCTTACGCAAGTAATAAAGCAGCTCAGCAACATCAAATAAGAAGCTCAGCAACATCAAATAAACAATATTCCTCTTCAGCTTACGCAAGTAATAAATCTGATTTTTGGTTTTTTGTATGGAAAATCAGATTTCCCCCATGCAAATCTGAATAGGCAAATAAAAAATCAGGCATATAGTGGTTTTTAGTGTGCATTTTTGTGCGTATTTTTTTAATCAACAATTGCATATCAGTGTTGAGAAATAAAAAACCAGATATGTGGCTGTTTTTTTGTGTGCATTTTTTTATTTAGTGGTTTGCATCTCTCTAAGGGTAGAAACTTGGGCGTTGAGGTAGTAATGGCCAAAGAAGCTTCCTATCTACGAATCTACCTGATAAGCTTTGGAATAGAGGAATAGAAATGAAGAAAAATATAGAAACTTGATTTCACAGAGAGGAAAATATCTCATTACATTCAGAGTAGAACTACAAATTCTCAAATCTAAACCGAATTTGTTGAAATAGGTATAACATTTTCTATACTCTATTTGTGAATTAGGTTTAGTTGGCTTTGATTACACGTGTATGGATTGACTTTTTATTGGACTTATTTATTATCATTACTACTAAGTTATCATTTGCTTTTATTCAGAACTAATATTAGTGGGAATACAAAACGTGGTGCCCTCTTGATTTATTCTAACATACACTATTTCTTTCTTAAAGTTTATCAGGTAGAATAGTTTGTTCTTGATTTAATGATCTTTTTTTGCTTAAAATTTTTGATCTTATATTATTTATTTGTTTCTTTTTTTGGAGAGGTCATATATCGTCGAATTCTACAACTATTTGAAATGCTAATTCTTATGAGTTTCAAGTTTTGATGATGTTTCGTACTGTGAAAATTATTGGAGAGGTCCCATTTGGATTGCTTTGGATGATGTTTTGTACTGTGAAAATTACTGAATAATGATTTTCTATCACGGAGTTTCCAATTGGCTTAGCTAGAAATGTCTCAGAAACCTGGGAAGAGTACCACTTCTCTCAAAATGTTTGTCTTTGTTCCCAGAAGAGGAAAAAAATTTCAGCACAAAGAATCATATTTTTTTCCCTTCACAATAAATATGGTTGGATTAGCTTGCTGCTGCATGTGATCGATCAGAAAGAATTATGCTGAAATGCTGTACTTACATAGTTTAGATATTTTCGAGTTTCATCTTACTTTGAAAAATATTTTGGCTCATTAACAAAGCCCTCTGTATTACCAGGGTTTAACATTCTCGATGGGTGACTACGATTTTTAAGAGATTGGGTAAAATTTGTTATTACAATGTATTATTGTTTTTTGATTAAGTAAATTTTTATTCACAAAAAGCACCAAAATGGTAAAACCTTATAAAAAAATATCTTATACAATTAATTTATTATTAAGCAGCATATCATCACAAGAATTCAAACACAACTATTATAATTTTTCTTAGATTTTCAGGAAGTTCCCCAGCTACTAAAGAGATAATTAGAGCTTCAAGAGAATTTTTATTAGCTATTGGTTCTTTTCTTTTAATTTTTGTTACCAAAAGCTTTGGATATATATAAGATTGAATTTTTAATTTTGATTTCTTTATTTTTGTTGTAGAAATAATTGGGCGTATTTTGCCTTTTGGCCTTAGCAAAAGGATGTTACTACCTTTGGCAATTATAGCATCTCTATACTTTTTGTCTTCTTTGGATATGTATGTAAGTATCTTCTTCCCTCATTCTTCTTTCGTTATTTGATGGCTTTATTGTTTCAAGTTATCTTCAGTGTATAAGTGGGTTTGACTTTTATTCAAATTTCATTGTTCTATCCACTAATATCATGGGTTTTGATGTTAAAAAAATTATCTATTTGTTATGGCGACTGCAACAAAAACTCTAAAGAAGGATATATGTATGATGTACAAATTTTTTTTGTTATTTCTTTTTTCATTAATAACTTCTAGATAAGTTTGATTATTTTATGGTAGTGCCATTTGTTCGAATTTGACTGACAAGACGTGATTGTGAAAATGCATTTGGGAGTTATTTTTTTTTTAAAAATGTGTGCTTGGATATTGATGAACTACGCATTTAACTATTAAGATTAGTTGACGCGCTATTTATTGCTTGAATTGGTTGGTGCAACATGACATTTTTGTGTGTGCAAATGATACGCACACGAGAACTACGAATGAATGATTGGGGTTTGCTTTAAGGGGTCAATCAAAGTATAAGGCTTCTCATCAGTATGGATTCCATTTAAATTAATTTTTCTTATGAGGTTTTTCTTCTTAGAGGCAGGTTGTCAAGTGCATATGGAAGGCGCCCCCAATTGATTGTGACATAAGATTTAGTTTGGTTACTATCGTAGTAGTATGGAAGGTAAGGAAAATAAAGATTAATTGAACTTCTTTTTGTTTGTTTTCATTGTTTCATGTTTTGCTTTTAATGTTTTTATTTTCCTTTTAGTATTTCTAACCACTAAAACAGAATATTCAAGAAAATAACATAATTGGGCGTTTGCAATAATAGTTTGGGTTGTGCTATGATGAGGAGAAGAAAGCAATGAACAAGAAATAATAGTTTAGGTTTAACTTGAAGAATTGTACATTTTCAGCTTCAATAATAGTAACCTTTATTTGCTTCCTTTTTTGAGCTTTTTCTATTGTTATAAATAGATTCCTAGCCATATGAAGAAAATTAAGCATGATGTTTTTAGAGAGAAGAGAGTTTATATGTTTGCTTTTGTAAATGAATTAGAAAACCCATTTGCTTCTTAGTGGTATATTCTTCATTTCAAAGAAAAGTTTCATTCTTTGATTTTTCTTATACTTTTTGGTCAGTACAATGTATTTTTAATGATTCTCATAGGAGTTTTTTTTTCCTTCTTTTAAATAATGTATCTATGAAATAGTAGACAAATCTCATATGAATGAAGCTATAATACCTTTTCTCCCTCTCATATTTGGAATTCGTCTTTTGGTAAGTTTAACCATTTGTTGATTTATGGTACCAACTATATATTCAACTCTCTATCTATTACATCTTTCAGTTGATTTGGGTTGGTCTTTTAATAGTCTAGACTTAGTAGAATGAAAAAAAAAAGAT
>JAULJZ010036997.1:0-14752 GCA_032270985.1 Heliamphora pulchella
GATGCATGTTTTCAGTTTATGAGAGTTGAACTGTGGGGATCTTTTATCCAAATGTTGTATTTTGATTATCAACTATGGAACCTATTTTTCCTTAAATGGGTGTTTTGGTGGGCTTTCGCGTGACTCGGATGTTCGGGGCGTGACACTTGATGTCCGGGGAGCCAATCTATGCCAAGAATTACGTTGTAACTGATAAGATTTATGACTCGCAGGTCGCATGTCATATGGGTATCGATTACTCTTAACATGCATGTTCAACAAATGAAGTCTACACGTGCTTGATCTCCTAAGGGTGTAACGACACTTTCAGATGAATTCAGACTCTTGGTCGTGCTAATCGATTATCTTGATCAACCTTTCTTCAAGTGTGGCATCTTCATTGGCATTGAGCTCTTCCCAGTTGAAAGTGTGGGCAGGATTAGGTCTATATTTTCTTAGCATCGAGACATATAACATGCTGTAGATATTCACGACCTGTAGTGGCAGGGCTAAGCAGGAGGTAATTGTTACAGCTATGGCTTAGATTTCTAACGGCCCGATGTATCTTGGTACTGACCTTTCTTTTTCGGGGCTAGGTTCTATGTGATCTCCCGTATTGAACTCGAGGGACCCATACTGTCGGACTTCATAACTCTACATTTTGGTCTTCTTGGTTGTTTCGAGTATGCTATCTGCTATAACAATTAGTCTTTCTCTAGTTTTCTATTCTGCATACTAATAACTTGTAGTATCGCTCGCACAAGGCTTCGTACGGCTACAAACGTTGGCTCGATAGTTGTCGTTGTAGGCAAACTTTGACCAAAGGTAAATATTCTTCTCCACTTCCTTTTAAATCCTATTATGTAAGCTCTTAGAAAATCTTCGATGGTTTGAATTATGCGTTTAGACTACCTGTCAATCTGAGGGTGAGATGTGGTACTGAGGTAAGGCTATGTTCCTAAAGTTGTTTGTAAACTCTGCTTGAATGTGGTGTAAGACGCGGGTCTTGGTTAGGTTGAGAACTCACATAGGTGCAACATTTTAGAGAGGTACTTTCGGTTTGAGGTCATTGACGTGTAGCGAGGTTTAATTGGTAGGAAACGAACAATTTTAGGGAGATGATCCACTATAACATGGATGTCATTATGTTCTTGAGGCGAGTTGGAAATCTGGTGGCGAAGTCCATAGTCATATGCTTCCATTTCCATTTCGGTCTTTCCCAGGGTTATCCCGTTCTTCTTATTTTTTGGCATTGACGTGTTGGTACGTAGGGTTGAGTGTCTCTTCTAATGACTGAATCGTTTCCCAAGTAATTGATCACCCTAGGGTAAAAAGACGTGACAAGAGGTATGAAGGTGTTAATTATCTGGTCTTGCAACCCGTCGTGACTCTGTGGTTAAATTTTCATCAGTCTCTAAATGTTTATGGTTGTGATCCAAATTCTTCGTTCAATAGCGGTGATGGCAGAATTTGGATTCTAACATTTTGATGAGAAAAGTTAGTGTGAATATCAATGCGTGTGGACGTACCTCCTTCGCTTGCATAGTAAGTCGAATGTCTTAAGCTCGACGTTCTTTCTCGTCTTCCGTTTTCCTACTGGCAGTATAATCTCTTGTTTCTCAGTCCTTCGGATGAGGGGGTCAGCTATGAGCTAGTCTGGAGAAGCGTGAACCTTGTCGTGTAGTGAAGTCATAAGTTCCTAGAGGCAACATTGTCGTCTCTGATTATA
Source organism: Heliamphora pulchella (assembly GCA_032270985.1). NCBI lineage: Eukaryota > Viridiplantae > Streptophyta > Magnoliopsida > Ericales > Sarraceniaceae > Heliamphora > Heliamphora pulchella. The sequence continues at coordinate 1,709 of JAULJZ010036997.1, forward strand.
GATCATTGATGGCATAGTTCTATCCGTTGAAGCCTCCAAAGGAGACATAGCTGGTTAAATAAGCCCTTATTTTTCTGTTCTTGTACCCGGGGGTCTCAATTTTCAAAACTTGCTGAATACGAATGTTAGTAGACGTTCTACGTCATGACACCAAGAAGAAATCAACTTCACACTTTGAAGAGGTGTTAGGAGATTCCTGTGCATCATCCTAGTTTCCCATGAAAGTGCTAAATCCTAATGACGTAGCATTCTAATGACTATTGTTGCTCATTGGTCTACTGAGTAAGGTTTTGAAGGTCAATCGAGACTCATGAAAACATGCTTGGGGTTCCATAAAGATGGTTAGTTCAAATTTACTGGTCTAAAGAGAAGCGATCATAGAGCGACAAGCGGTTAAATGTTCAGCCAAGGATTTCAAATGACGTACTAGGTTACAAGAAATATAGCTGGGGCTAAAGCGGCTAAGGGAAGGCGAACAATTCCTTTACCGAGATTTAATAGGAGAATTCCAAGATGGTTCAAAAGATAGATTGAGAGAGGGAAAAAGGTCATGGTTAGAGCAATCACCATTGACCCAATTCGAGAGGTCGTTTGAGGGTCAACTGCACGTGGGATAAGGGATCAATGATAAACGAACAATACTTAAAGGAATGTTCTTAGGACGAATCGGCAACAATTAGGTCTTAACGAAGATTTGATGAGCAATGGGTAGCCAAACCATATATTTTTCCAGAAGTTACGTCGGCCTAACGAACTTCAATTCAAATATCCAAGCCTACTTCCGAGGTTGGGATTTCAAGAATTCACAAAATTACTTTAGCCAGGTGTAGTATCGAAGTCGTGGGAAAATAAATGGTGGAAGAGAATCTTATCAATGTCGAATGTTCAGGACTAAAGAAATGATTTTAAGTTCTATGAATGAAAAGTTAGTTCAAGGATGATGGCTTGAATCGAAGGAGAATCATATGCAAATACTGGTCATCATCTAGACATAGCTCAACAATGAAAACTTTAAGATAAGAGTATTTTCTAGGATGGAATTCCCAATAAGGTTATCAACGAGACTTTGGTGCAAGTGGGTTACCGACGAACGACACTGGACGGTATTGCTAAGGATCGGTGATATTAGAAGGAAGGATGCACAATGAACTTCAACTGGGTACAAAGGTTAACACAAATGCTTAGGGTAAACAAGAAAGGAACTTATAAGGATGAAGTTGCAGGGTTCTAACGGTGGCCCTTGAGGTAATATCTGAAATATTCCTAACGCATACTCCCTTCTACCCCCCTTAAAATAAGATAACTTATTGTATGGATCTCCGGTCTTCGCTCTTGTAGCCTTTACTCATTCCTTGCATGTAGATTTTTTACTGCTTCTGAACCCGATAGTGTCCTAACACGACTCGCTATAAGGCTTAGACGTAGCAAATTTTAGTTTTTATAAGTTATAGATGATAAATATAATTAATACAACGCATCCTACAGAGCTTCTACGTGGCAAAACGCATAGTTTTCCCATAACCCACGGCTTGAAGGTTTACTAAACCTAGACTCTGATACCAACTGTGATGCCCCGGCTCCTGGGTGCGTTGAGACATACATATACATACAATTAGGGTTATGCTAACGTTCTATTCATAAATAATCATTATATTATTACATCATTTGAGTCTTGAAAAACTAACAAAATATAGATATTACAATCACTAAATCGTGATTACAAAAGATACAAGAGACATCTTGAGACAACAATGAAAAGACTGCTTCCATTGTGCTAAACTTTGATCGGATCATCGTGCTCCTGGCATTCACCCCGTTTGGTCGATTCCGCTCTGTAAGGTAAACCCTCTTTTTCACCTGCGGCATAACACCGTGAGCCGAAGTCTAAATGAAAACACTTTAAACATTTTAACCAAATCTCACAGCACAAATTCACCACAATACATTTCGTTCAACACATCAAATATTTATAAATTAAGGAAACAGGCAAATTTGAAAAATATAAACACGGAAGGCAGGTAAGTATAAAGCAACTAATTATGCATGTAGTGAAGAGTGCAATGCAAATGCATTTGCCTAACCCGACTATAATTAACCAACAAATTCCAAGTGGCACCATTACGTTCCCGTACGTTAGGCTCCCATACACCTACGTTCCCGATCACGGTAGCATGTAGCGACCGTTCGGCTCAAGACGTAGCACGGCTTAGGATGTAACACGGCTCAGGACGCAGATGGCCTAAAGTTAACATACCCAACACAATAATTTGGGTGGCACCATTACGTTCCCATACGCTAGGTTCCCATACGTCAACGTTCCTGATCACATCGACATATAACGGTCATTCAGCTCAAGAGGTGACACGGCTCAGAACGTAACACGGCTCAAGATGTACATGGCCCAAAGTTAACACCCCTATCAACAAGGGCTCACTGACCAAGATAAAAAGGTCCACCTTCCCCCACATCGATCATATTCATGGTTTAACTTCAAAGTGTATAAAGGATAACTCACAAGATGTCTCTAGTGCCACAATCACAATGCTCGTGGTATAACAACTTATTTTCCAAAGTACAAGTAACACTAACATGATATGCAACTAAGCATATGACATTTTATAAAATGTGTTCAGGTGGCGTTATTTGGAAAAAGTTATTTGGAAAAAGTTAAAGAAATATGACATTTTATAAAATGTCATATTCAGGTGGCGTTAAACACACTGCAGAATCAGTTTTTAACAGAGTTTAAAAATGGTTTGGGGGATCATCCAGGGGTTGTTGAGTCTAATGTTTGGAAAAAAAACTAGATTAATATGTTACCTACACTTTTCATGAAAATCACTTTTGAATAAGGTCACTAAAAACAGTGATTTTGGGTGGCACAAAAAGATGTGATAGAGGGATCTATAAATCACTGAACAGAAATAGAGAATTTCATAGACTATTTGACTATTCAAAACTCAATATTGTATACTCAATTTTGGTGGGTAGCTACATATATAGGCTAGATACAACTTTTATGTTTTCACCTAAGCTTAGTTCATGTTTGAAAATGGGGTTTTTAGGTCTGCAACACAAACTGGTGTGAAAATGACACATTTTGGTAAAAATTCTATATCTCGAGTTCTACTAACTCAAATTAGTTCAAACAAATTTTGAATGAAATATGACATAAAAACCTAGGTCGGGATATAAAGAATACACTCAGATCATTTTTCTATATTTAGTTATGAGTTTCAAAGTTTGGGGCAGAGATCAAATCTCAGGCCTATTCATGTTCTAGCCACCTAGCACTTTGTATGTCAAGATTTGATCATTTCCTTTGCATGCATGTATTTTAAACTTATATATCAATGTTCTAAAACTCTTAAAAGTCACAAAACTCAATGATCTCAACATGCACACACATCAATTCACAAAAAGTATAAACAATCTCTATTTCTCTAGCATAACGCCTTTTTGTTCCAATGTTTGATTCTTGTTTTAGGTTTCATTTTCAAAAATGGATTGAATAGATTTTGAGAGGAGTTCAACCAGAGAGTTTTGAAGTATTTTTTTACCTTAGAAAGATTAGATGATGGTGGCTGGTGGATTAGGACTTAGTTTTGGAAGATCTCCTAGTTCCTCCTTGGATCCTTCTCCAATTCTCCTTCTTTCTTTCTTCTTTTCTCTCAAACGTTGAAGAACACTCAAGAGCTCACAAAAATATGGTCTTTCTCTCTTTATATTGCTGAAATTGGGGGAAGGAAAGGAGTGTTTGGGTCTTGCTTTTATAGAAGGAAATGGTCTAGGAGACTATTATGATGTGGAGGCTTTAATTTAAATTCCTTTTATTTCCATTGCATGTAGTTTTTTTTGGTCTTTTTAAGAAATTTATTTTTAGATCTTCCAGGTGGGATTTTGGCCAAGGGGCTGTTTGGTTGGTTTATGTGCTCAAATTATTTTTTAAATGCTTATTTGGTGGTATTTTGGCACTACATTGTCTAATAAAGTGTTTTTAAAATTGATTTGATGTTCTTTTTAGTCTTTTTATGATGAAAATGAATTATTTTAATACTATTATTATTATAGTTTATAAAAATTTTGACAACAAGTAATTATTTAAGTGTAGGCAATTAAGTTACTTTAAGCTAGTTTTACAAGATGTGACTTTGTGACTTATTTAGGTGTGTAAGAATTTTAATAATACTTTATTTTCTTTTGTTAGCCTATAATATTATATTATTTTGTATATTACTTGTGTGAATAATCTTGGGTCATAATGATGCTTGATTTGTACATATTTTTCTCATTTTTGAGCTAAAAATGCAAAAAGTAACTTTTTTGCACAAACTCCAAGATAGAGAAGGCCACGAAGGGGTGTTTTTGTCATTTTTGTTGTTATTTTGTTTTTTGCTACATATTTGTATTTAAATTTTTAATTTAGGGTGTCCATGCGTTAAATTTTGAATTATTAAAATTTTTTAGTATATTAGGGGCAAAATGGTCATTTTACCCTTTTGATGAGAATTTTTATTTAATTTAATATTCTATGATAATTACTTAATTTAGGATGTTGAGAGTTTTCTTTGGGTATTAGGGTTTCGTCTCTTGAGTAATAGGTCTTTTTAGAGTTTCTAGATCGAATTAGGGTTTTCTGGTCGAACAAGAGTATTTTCTAACCATTTGGCGACCGAAGATCTCATGAGCTAACCGTTGTTAATACTAGGGTTTGAAACGGGGTCGTTACAAATACAACAAAACAATTTCCAAAATACACGTCCGAAATGCTATGTCGTCGGATGTTCACCTGGACTTGAAATAGTATTATACAAACACCGTGAGCCAAGACCCAATAGAATAATACTAAACATGAATAAAGTATGATATATGAGGAAAAGTAATATTTACAACTCCCACGACCACTACACTCCATGAGGTACCCGTCAAGACATGCATTCATACCATTACTATTCGGCATGAAAGTCACTTTCATCCAAATCGTTAATTATTCCCGTACATACGTGTCTACAGACTTTATGAAGGACTGCCTTGCCACTCAGGCTAATTTCATCTTATAAGTCAAGAATGCCACCAAGGCTAAAGTCGTCACATAGATGAATCACATCACACAGGTTAAGCTACAGCTAGTCCACCTTACCAAAATTGCCACACAGTTTAAATAAGCTACCCAAGCTAATCAACAGCAATTTCACATTACTAATGTCACCACACAGGCTAACTGCGCCATCTAAGCTAACTACGCCACACAAGCTAATTATATCACATAGGCCGACTACGCCATACAGGCTAATTACGCCACACAGGCCAACTAAGTTACACAAGCTAACTACTCACGTACCATAGGAATTACAATTCTACATTATCAAAGGTGAACATCTTGAATACACATATCACGATTTAACTCACGTGAGAACATTTTAATATAAATTCGGAGTCTAACCTCCATTCACCCATCATTCGAGTATTGATATACTATTAGACAAAATATTCAAATATCTACATTAAATACTTAAATAATCCATTCCACAACACGTGTGATTTATCTACCTAGTGATTTCTAAAATCTCCATCCAACTAGGGTTTCGATTATCGATATAGCATTCATATGATTTCTAACAATAAGTACATTCAATCATACTCTCAACCATCACACAATTCGGTTTCAATTTTCAAGCCACATACATTCAATCGAAGCAAGGGTTGTAGGTTTTAGAGGAAAATTATATGTTCCTTTCATAAGCGAAAATCATCTAATCGCATGTCAACCATGGATGTTCAAGGATAGTCAAAAATCCTACCTCGTGGGCAAAAAATCAAAGCTTTAACACCATCCTAAAGCCCCAACTCGTCAAAACAAAAATTTATCTGTTGAAACATCACCCTCGTCAAGTAAAACGATAACCTTTCCTTGAGCCGACATTGATTCTCGCTTCTTGATCCTCAAAACTTAGAGAAGGGAGAGAGAGTGAGAGAGAGATGAGAAGCTTGCTATGAAAGCTTTGCACAATTGCCAAGGCCAATCCTGGCTCGCACACTAATAATCCAGATAGACTACTCGATTGGTCTGAAGACCGAACGATCAGTCTATCGCAGAAACTGTACAAAATTTTAAGAAACACTTGGATCAATTCGAGATTCATACTATACAGAACTCTGCACACACGGACGAGATAACAAAGTCTATAAAATGCTACCAGCCCCTAGGCCATACATCTTCAACACGCATACGAGCTCAAAACAAACATTGCAAGGGTAATCTTTTATATAAACTTTTAATTACACAAACAAAGGGCACTGAGTCTCACAAACCCAGGTCAATATTATACTCCAGTTACTACCTGATAGCTTTAGCAGTTCTGCCTGAACTATATAATGAATAAAATCAATTTTCCTTGGCAGAACTACTTAATGAATTTCAAGCAGCTAAGTGTGTTATTAGAAAGCCGAGAAGTATCTTTGTTACTAAAAAAAGGTTATTCCTCTAAATCGAGAGGCAAGAAGAAGAAAAAAGTTCAGAAATAGGGAGGCACAGGTTCAAAGGCAGCTGATGGGCCTAAAGCAGGTGTGAAAAGCTAAAAGACAAGTATTTTTACTTCAATCAAATAAGGCACTAGCAGAAATAATGTCTAGTTTATCTCGACAAGTAGAATAACCAAGGTATTTTTTATTCGCTAGTTGTTGAAACATGTTTATCGGTGTTATCTACCAGTACCTAGTATATAGATACCTAAGCCACTAATCATGTCGGCAATTTTTTGCCGGGGTTCTAATAAACGAGACAGCTCAGTGATTGGGTGATATACCTACACATAGGCAATACTACAAGAGCGATAGCAGTTGCAGTGGAAGATGTCACTCCTAATATTAGTAGAGATAGAAATTTAATTTTAAAAGATTGTCTTTATGTACCATCCATTAGAAAGAATGTAATTTTAGTTTTTCGATTGGTTAAAGATAAATACTCTGTTTATTTTAATAACTTTGTGGTTATTAAGGATAATAAAAGTTTTATTTGTTCTGATACATTGATGGGTGATCTGTATGTTATATCTCCTATCTCTCCTACACTGCACTAAATGAATTGAATAGTACATCTAATTTACCATTTAAGATAAAGGAACCTTCTAAAATTAAGCAAACGTATATATTGACACTTACGCCTAGGTCATATAAATCTAAAAAAAATAAATAGACTGGTTGAAAATGGACATTTGAGTTCATTGAAAGTGGACATTTCCAGTCTGTGAATCCTGCTTGGAAGAAAAAATGACCAGGAGGCCATTTTTGGAAGGCTATAGAGCTAAAAAAAAACCGTTGAAACTGGTTCACTCTGATGTATGTGGACCTATAACTATATAGGCTAGAGGAAGCTTTAAGTATTTTGTTACTTTCATTGATGATTACTCAAGTCATGGGTACATTCATTAGATGCACCATAAGTTTGAATATTTTGAGAAATTCAAAAAATTTAAGGCAAAAATAGAGAAGCGTTTGGAAAAATATATCAAGACACTACAGTCTGACCATGGTGGCGAATACCTCTATTGATAGTTTAGGGACTACTTATCAGTTGAAAGGATTATATCTCAGTTGACTACACCAAACACTCCAGAATAGCATACCAGAAAGAAAGAATAAGACTCTTATGAAGATAGTGAGATCTATTATCACGACCCATTTTCATATATGGCATCTGTGACCGGTCAGTGAGTCAAAAACCCACTAAAGTCCTCTTTCTTTCTTTATTTTCCTTTCCTTATCTTGAATTTTGCCGATTGATTTTTTTCTTCTTTTTAAACAACCTCATTCGAGTTATTCCAATTTTGAAACAAAAGTAAATTATTCATGAAAAAAAAATCATTTCCATTAAACATTCTCAATAAGATCTCACAAAAACAAACCTTCAAAGCTTCTAATAGTGAAGTTAATATCCAACATTACTAAATATACTTTCACATACTAAATACAAAAACTAAAGTGCAAATTACAGAAATAGAAAGGAAAGTATGCGTAAATTAAAACATCCTTTTCTCGGCTACCGATTCTTTCATCCAATCAAGTGTTACTTGAAATTTCATCAACGTCCATTAGCAATGCTATTACGAAGTCATTGATATCTGAATTATTAATCATTATACAGTGTTAGAATGATATATTTCAAATGGTTGCGTCAGAATTCGGTAAAAAGCAATCCCATAAGTAATACGGTGGACTTCCTTATAGCCACTTAATCGTGGCTTCACACTTATTATCTCACCTCGCTGGTACGCTTAATGTCCTCCAACAGTCAGGACACCATTTAACTGATTATTCTTTCATGAATTATTTTCATTCGTTTTTATTTAATCATCAAAATCCATTTTTCATTCTTTAGCAGTACCTCATTTCAAGCATTCACGTAAAATAAAAATTAATTCAGATATTAGAGACTCACTTGATCTAGCAGAACATGATTTAACTTTGTTCAGAAACTCTAAATCTAAAACAAGCACAATAAATACTATATTTAGGAAAGTTTCTCGTAATTATATTAACTATTCTTACTTTATATTTTTAATCTCTATTTGTATTAAGTCTATATAGAAATTACTAGCATTCACAATATGTAAAATATATATATAAAAATTATAGTTTACATTATTCAAACATTTTATCAAAATCTTAACTTTTATGCAAAATACATTGATTTAGTTAATCTATTTTATTTTAAATAAATCTTATTTCATTGTTTATATCATTCAAAATATTCAAGCTTTTAATTTAATTTTTTTTTTTATTTATAAAAACTAACTAAAGCTCATGATACGTAAATTTTGGAATAAAATTATTTATCCTAAGTTTTTAATCAAGATTCAAAATAACATTTTTATATAAAATAAGTTTCTGTAAGTTAATTTGTTATAAATAATTTTATTTTCTTATTTGGTTCTGATTTTGAGTTTCTAACGAAAATAAAAAATATAACTAGTCTCATGAAAAATAATTTCTTTAAAAGTCAAATTTTCACATAATAGTTTTATTTTATTCCTAAATGTTTTTAATTCTAAAATAGCCCTTAGAAAATGAATTTTAAATAATTATGTTATTTAAAACCTTTATATTTAAAATATTTAACTTTTATCTTAAAAACCTAATTTTTATAAAAATCATTAACTCATAATATTGTCAAATTTTTATGTAAGCAAAATATTAATTTATTAAAATATTAGGCAAAGTACTTATTTTAAATAAAATTTTAAATCTTGTTTGTAAAATTCTATATTTTTATTAAATTTTAATTTTTATACTATATCAAAATTAGATAAAAACACATGTTTTATTTTAAAGTCCATTCTCTTCATAATATATAAAAATATAAATATTTTGTGATAACATTCAAAATCTTACCATAAATTTTTATAAAATATTTTGGTTTAAAATAATTAAAATGTCTTATTTTAAAATAATCAAAAAGCCTAAAACAAAAAAACAAGCAAACAAACAAGACATTAATTACCATAGTAGATTTCCATTCATGCACGCACAGTGGCGTGGCAGCAGCGGGTTGAAAGGTTTCAATATTCAGTTATTCCACTAAATTTCGGCAGCTCCATTCGAGCAATATGGACGTCGGTTTTGACGGCCATTCATGGCTACACGTAGGCGGCCGTTAGATAAACCTAACCAAACTTACGGCAGCCGAAACGGAGGTGTCAGGTGACGGCTGTGATGGTCCAAAGTTAGGCCAAAAATTTGTTTTTTTAAAACAAAAATTCTCAAAATAATAATTTTCTAATTCGGGTTTGCTGGAGCAGTTTACAGGTGATCGGCGCCGTTCACTAGCGGCATTAGGTGTCAAAAGGGTAATAGTTACTTGTGGCAGTGAGTGGTGGCCGTGTACAGTGGTGGCGGTGTGCGACAATAAACTAGTGGCTATGTTATTTGGGGAGTTGGTGGTGATTGCCGGTTCAGGTGGTTCCGGCGGTGGTGTGTGGTTGTTCTGGTGGTGTCTGGTGGTTCTGGTGGTGTCTGGTGGTTCGAGCACCACTGAGAGAGAGAGAGAGAGAGAGGAGTCCGGCAGCAGCGTGGGGCGGCGACAGGGTCGCTAGCGGTAGTGGTCAGTGTGGACGGCGGCGACGGCAATGGCGCCGGAGGTGACCGGCGGTGTGGGTGTGGGGGGAGGTTGGGGGGGGGGGGGGGGGGGTGTGCGGCGGCTGCAGTTTTTTCTTCTCTTTGTTTCTTTCCTCTTCCCTTAACATCGAATATACTGAGGCATATCAAACCCTAACCTAATTCTCCAATCCCTAAGCCACACAACCTTAATACTAACTCTCTAATATTCTGTACTCAAAGGTTAGTCTCTACCCCAGTGATTGGTGCTTCAGATAGACCCTCACCAGACCAGGGTTCAAACCCTAGCTCCCCTCTCCCCCTTTGTAATAAAAAAAAAATTTCTGTACTCAGCAATTTAAACTAATTTAACATATTTATATACCGAGAATCCATTAAGGCTCAAAATAAAAGGGGCGGTTTCATTGTTTTAATTCCCATAAATTTTATTAATAAATTTTGTATTTATAAATATTATTAAATTTATTATCTATATGACAAGTTAGTTAAGTTAAACGAGGCATCTATTTTTTTGATCCTACGATTGGATTGTAATCCAACGGTGAGCAAGTTTCATGCTCTCCCTCTCCTCTCACGCTCTCCGTTTGCTGATTTGCTCTCATCCCTCTCTTTGATCCAACGGCTCGGATCACTACAAGAAAATGCACTTTTGCCGACCATTTTTGCCGACCAAATAATGTTTGGTTGGCGAAAGTATGGACTTTCTACGACCAAATGCAGTTTAGTCGGCGAAAGTGTAGACTTTTTGCGACCAAATACATTATGGTTGGCAAAAGTATAATTTTTCGCGACCAAATATAGTTTGGTCAGCGAAAGTATAGTTTTTCGCGACCACATAAAGTTTGGTTGAAAAAAGTATAATTTTTTATTTTTTAAAAAAAATATCTAACACTATTAATTATTAAGAACATATTAACCTCATATTACGAGTACCGCAAGTCTAGCTAGTTATATGTATATTTAGAATAATAAAACTTAATTTGATAATTTCATAAATAATTATGATTACAAAAATAAATTTAACTATTTTATAATTATATATTTTAATTTATATATTTAAAAATATTTTCATAAACAATGTACAAATTTTGTTTTCAACAAATTAAAAGGATGAAAACAATGTACAAATTTGATAAAACAATGTACAAATTTTATAGGAGCATGAGAATTGGATGAATTTTATAGGAGAAAAAGGCAAGCTCTGGTGGGACATGTATAACAATGAGAAAAAATGAGCCAAATAGTGGCTTTACATAGCAGATGACTAAGAGGAGGGATGACAGTGAAGTTCACAAGTGAGAACAATGAATCTCTTGTGTTGTCTCACCTGCGTTTATGCATTGTTTTACCAGATAAATCCAATACTGTTGCTAGTTGTTTTAATTTTGTCAATTTTTTTTCATTTCCAGAGAAATAGATGAAAAATCTGGTTGGTGTGATGACCCACATATGCTGCCATGTGCAGCGTCTGTATTCAGTTTATTTATATAATCTCAGTTAAAGAATAATGTGATATTCTTTTCCCATGATTTTTACATGGATAAATTTTTCTTACCATTATCTTTGGATTAAAAATTATAGATTTGTTGAAATCATGGCACCTTGTTTTCTCGAGATGCATGGCGCTGTATTTGGCATATGATACAAGTAATGTAGTAACCTGGTGTGTTTTTATTAAATTGATTAATTATTTTAACATAAATAAAAGTATTGAGAACATTTTGTGATTTTTTTTGTGTAGAGTTCGAAAATTTAATAATATAAATTTAAATTTAATTAAAATCAAATTGAGAATGAATTGTGGAGTTAATATAAATTTAGACTTAATTTAGTAATAAACCAAATGAGGCCCAAACGAAAACCCAGACCTCTGGAATTTTCGGCAACCCTCCCCGATTTTTCTTTTCTTCCTCAAGTGTGCGTGCCTCCTCTCTCCCAAAAAACCGCGACTGTCGTTGCGCCCCACCGCCTATCAGCGCCGCCGGGCCACACCACCGCCGCCGACGTCACCCCACGCGCCGACGCAGTCTTCTCTTCTTCTTCATCCTATTCCTTTCTCCTTCTACTGTCGTGAGAACCGAAAGAACAGAGAGAACTTGAGAGAAAGTCACCAACGCGCGCGACGTGTGATTTCAGCCACCGCCGGCACTACCTCTTTCTTCCGGCGCTGACGTTGTCCATCTCCATCTCCAACCTTCTTCTCCATCTCCATCTCCATTTCTATCTCGCTCTCTCTCTCTCTGACGTTTTCTTCGCTTCTTTCTCATCTGTTGTGGCTTCATCTCTCCCCATGGAGAATGGATTAAAGAGATTAACGCCCCAAACTGCCGCCGTAGATGGAGATTCGAGCCATTCGAGTAGAGAATTCCACAACAAAGCAGCCGAGAGCCCCGAATTTTTCTCACTGGATGGACCTAGGGTTTGGATTATGGGGCGAAAAGTGAAGCTCAAAAATTGAGGATTTTGCTGGGAACCTCATGAGAAGCAAAAATCCAAACGACTGGAACAAGAAGAGATCCAGTTTTCTCCCTTCCACCGGATAGCTCTTCTTCTTTCACCTATGCTTTTTTTTCTTCTTCTTTTCTTTGCTCGTTACTTCCATGGTGTTTGAGCTAATCCTTGTTTCCTTTTAAAATTGGATATTGAAATAATCAAAATAAAGCAACCCGAAGGAGATTCAAGTCTCATGAAGCAAGAGCAACAACTGGAGCTCAAGGAGGCAAATTCTTAGGATGGCCGAAACCCTAAAAGGAGAATAAAAAGAAAATTTCAAGGTGTTGACACTACACGAGCTAGGATCTTGACTAACTATGGTGCTTTGATATGATTTATGTTGATTTTGCATAAGAGTTTAGTAAAATCCCTGTCTTTTATGAGACTAATCTAAATCCCAATCAAATTATAGATTGTTGAGAGTTTAATGATATGTAA